>JAYRBW010071306.1:0-26521 GCA_036023295.1 Invenusta paracnida | reverse complement strand
TCAATGCAGGAGTATCGATTGCTTCGAATACGTCGACTTAACACCGCCTACATAACTTGGTGCAGGCGAGATACAAGAAGAGTTTTCAAATCAAGAATACAATCTGATCCGAGCATATCTTATCGAGACATTATCGAGACTTTAAAAGTAACCTATTCTGCAGATTCCAGCAGTGAAAGCCGTTTTTCAATAGCTGCCCGAATAACCGAGCTATTGCGAGTTTTAGGAGACCCTTCCTGGCATCCAAATGTTCAATAAGAGTTTGCTGCGAGTAAAAACACCTGCTGTGGTCAAATTTCTCTTCCAGTATATACTTGCTGATCTATTTCTTTGACTGCTAGGGATCTACCTTGGCAGATGCTTTTAACAATTAAACTCATTTCTAACTCTACCGTTTGTATGATCAGTATACTGCCAACTTCAAAAGTATTTAAGAATCTAGAAAAATCGAAAAGCAAGTAAATAATCCGCTAAGTAATTACTTGAAAAGGAAAGCTTATACTTTGTTAGTCAATTTAGAATTCCGTTCCTGCATACTACACTAATTGGAGAAGACAATTTCACTTTTGAATATATCAATGACAACTAGATTTGGTCAAAAGCAAAGATACAAGAAAGTAGTGGCAAGTAAGGTAAGCACGATTAAAATGTGTAAATGTAATTTAAAAATATAAATATAAATATTGGCTGCATAGCAAATTGTTTACTTTATAAACAAAGATTGGCTAACATTAAATTAGCATTACATTTACAAGTAGAATGATTGGGATCAAATATCAACATCTCTAATTATTACTCCATTTAATGTCAATAGCAAAATGATGCTTAAAACAATTTATGATTTAGTTGAACTTCTTGACTACACTCATGGTAACCTCAATTCATCATTGATTGACTTTTGGTCGATGTCTGTGCAATGCCTGCATAGCTTAACTCCTCTCTAATATGATTGGTTGATATATATATTCTCTAATATGATTGGTTGATATACACAAAGATGAATGCGCACTTACTCTGTCCGAAAGTAATATCCGTTTGAAAGGTTATTGCCAATACTAGTGCGAGAAAGATGGCGGTATCCATGACGGTGAAAGGCTTCAGCGATAGATTGAAAGGACAAACCTGCCTTTTTGTAAGTTCCAGGATCTGGGCACTAATATATTCGCTGCGATGGCAGGATTTCTGCAAGATCAATAATCCATTTATGGAATTTTCCTATTATCGACAACTTGCAAATCAATAGTCGACGACAGCACACTTTAGACTTCGGTTTTAAATACAAATCGATCGCTTTTTATAAGAGGTAAAAATACTCAGATTTTAAACAATATGCAGGTATAGATTTCAGCGGTTTTCAACAATAATAAATTTGTGAAATCTACAAACACATCAATTCCATCAGATCTAAGCTTTTCGGGGTCGGTTCTTAACGATAACCCCGAGGAGGTGATAGCCTACGCTCGCCATACCGACTACAACAACCCAAAGAAGGTCTACTGTAGCCGCAAGAAAGGAAGACTCAACACCAGCCCCTTTGAAACGGAGACCACAGCTCTGATCATGGCATGCAACTGGATTTGCAACCAACCGCAGAGCCCTTCGCCCATTCTCGTTTGTACAAATAGCAAATCTAATCTCCAAGCGCTGAATAACCTGAAGTCAAGAGAATCCAAGGACATCCAAGATCTCAGAGATGCCCTCAGCAACACCAACATGGACATCATTCTGCAATGGGTGCCAGGGCACTGTTGACTCAAGGGAACTGTGGGCAGCCAGACAACTCGATCACCTACAATACGGCAAAAGCCATGATCAGGGAGAAGATCAAAGACAACAAAACAACACATAGCAGACTATTGCAGACCTATTCCGAATAAACGAATAAAACTTACAACCGCAAGACAGACGTTATCCTGGCCCAGCTTAGGAGTGGGCACTCGTACATCCTAGCTGGGTACCGGAATATCATATAATATGAAGATCCCGTCTGCCCTCACTGTAAATCTGGCATCGAAGATCTCGAACACTGGCTCCAGTCGTGCTCCGCCAGGGTCCAGGCCAGAATTAGTTGCTTCGGCACTCTAACCCCATCAATCTCCGTCCTAGCCGAAATTCCTAGAGAGGTGGAGGCGTACCTCCGCAAGCTCCGGCTCGTGTGACGCCGCCGCAACAACAACAGCCGTGAATTTACACTATTAAAGTTATTATTATATATTTTTAATAGGGTATATATTATATTGAATTGCAATAATGAAATTATTCAAGTAAATTGTAATACTACTACCATATGCAGACAGTAGTACATAGATTTATTATTTTAAATATTTGAATAATTAATATTTTTATGTTTTTCCATTCTCTATCCGAATTCAGTGTCGATTGATAGTAGCGCAAATGAGTAGAACACAATCAGATTTGCTGAACCCGCTGGGAGCCATCTATTGTCTCGCTGTTGGTGGCATCTTCCTTCTGCCCACTCGTCTTGCTGTTCAAGTAGAGGTTAAGCTCTTGTGGACGTTAGTTGTCGCTACCGTCATTATGCACATACTATACGCAATTATTGTGGTATGTGAAATCAATTCTTATTATCATGTATACTTTGTACTCTTGTACTTCGTTTTACTCATTTATATAAAAATAAACAAATTGGACAAAATGTCATCCGGTTGTATTAACAGTATTTTATATATTACACATATTATATAATTAATTGTCATAAAAATGTTTTGCTATAGAAATACTCAAGTATATACTTCATATTTATAATTATGTAAAAATATTGATATTATAAAGAAACGATTGACGTTGTGCAAAAACAAATTTTAAGATTACATAAATTTTATTTACATAATTGAAAATAATTGCAGAAAGATGTGTGTTTATTATATGTAAATAGTAGATGGATAGTATGTTATTGAAAATGTATTATTTGCTTTTCTTGCACAATAAATTTGGCACAAATTAATGTATATTTAGTAAGCTATTTAATGTTATACAACTTTTTGCTATTGCTTTTTTCCCGGCATTTAGATTTTATATAATTGCATTTTTGACGGTATCATTGAAATTAAAAATAATGTTAGACTTTGTTGAGATGGAAAAAAGTACTGGTCCCTTTTTAATAATGAAAATGCACACGTAAAAATAAAATAAATTTTATTAAAAATCCCGAGCTTTCGAACTTATGAACTTTAGATAAGTTCCAAAGCTCGGGATTTTTAATAAACTATTTTATTTTTACGTGTGGTTTTATTATTTTCAATGTTAGACTATATGTTTCTGTAAAACGCACAATTAATTTCTGGACATTTTATACACTTACATTGCATTTTTTACGAGCACTGCGTATATTTCTGTTTAAATTATACATACTATATTATACACTATATTCGTTATATATATTGATTATTGCAGTAGTATAGTATTCTACTATACTATAAAAATCTGCAGATAAAAACTAAAATGTTTACTACTTGTCACTAGGTGAATGAAATGCTGGATCATTTCGGTCTTAGCGCCTTCAAGATCCCTTTAAAGTCTTCACCAAATAAAGCGACAAAATCAGCATCATCATCGGACAAACATAAAAAATCAGCTTCCACAGCCAAGTTGAAATAAGTCGACTATTAGTATGCCTTCGTTATGTACAATTCAACATCTGCAATATAAGTATCTTGAATTGTTTACTGCAATATTGAGAAATATATATCAATTTTAAGCTAACATATACATTGCACGAAATATGTTTTATTTAAGTGGTTTTATGTGCTCGTATGAAGTGATGTGATGAAAAACAAAGATAACATTTATAATGCTTATTCCATACTAATTGTTTTTGTACATTATATTTATATTTTATCACAGTACTGCATTGTCTCATTTTAATTTCTATTTCTTCTTCGCCTTTGTTTTGGTTCAGAACTTGGGAGTAATTATCCGTTATTTAAACTTTTAATATTTTCGATAGAAATTGACTAAAATATGTAATTTTCTACATTGTTATTTTTTTAGTCCAAGTTATCATATTGATAGTTTATTCCATTTTCACATAACTGCTTAACTGTAATAAGTGATAACAAGCTAGCATATAATGGTATCGTACAAACTATACAATAATTGTTTTACTATATGCGATGCATTGAGTTTAAAATTTAGATTTTTATGAAATGTGACATGTGGAATACGATATCATATTTTCTACATAATATAAGCTTTTTACATGATTATAAAATACAGATATATATACTCCGTAATACGAATAAGAAACGGGTATTTTATCTTGCTGGTTAAATCTTATTCTTTATTGTTATTAGCTTTAGCCTTAAGGTACTACTTAAATTGCCATTCATAAATAAATTATATTCTTTTTAAACATTTACACTACTCATAAGTTTACCAGTGACATGTACCATTCAAATCTAATTATTATATTTTAATAATAATACTGTACTTAAGGAAACAAATATTTCATTTGTGTTAAATACACATTATACCATAATATGCTGTCCAAATTGTCAATATTATTGCATTTTGAAAATTGTGGCTTCTAGTATTCGGCTTGAAATATTACATTTCACATGACAAAGTGTGAGCATTGTGCAACATAAATAAGCATAATGTTCAAATTATAATTTCTATATCGTTCACTCTCTTATTGACTATTTCCAACCAATATCAGCAGTGTAAAGAGGAATAGTGTCTATTTCTTCAATGCTATTACACATTTTATTCATGACTTGAGGGCTTTGATATTCGCATTCTGCATTATCAATATCCAAATCAGTCGTTATGTATCATGATCTCTTGTTTCTTTTATATGTTACTCCTGTGCAATTCTACTCTTGAATGTATTTTTAAAATGTGGACAAAATTCGGTATATATATAATAATTATTCCAAATGTTCACTTTTATTAATAAAAAATTGTATTATCTATTTTTTGTTATTTTAATTTTAAAACTGATTTATTTAGTAATAAGAATACATGCTTTTTATTCAAAATTTTTGAATTAATTAAATATAGTTATATTATATTTAATTCTATAAAATCTGACTAATATAACAAAGATAGATTCAATTTGCATTTTCCTTTAATTTGTTAGTAATAAATATTAAATTTATATTGTATATATTTGTTTAAGTATTATTATTCATATTTGTGTTTATTTATACTCATCAAATCATAAAGAGTACTATAAAACTGGTAATTATCGTGTTAAATTGTTATGCATACTCTAAGTATCAATTGTAATATAAATAATTTCATATAAATTAAATACAAAATATTTCATATGTACACGTAAACTTTGTATAAATTTAAATAGTTTTTAACCCAATAGTACCCACCGTCCTTAAAAAGGACGGCTGATCAATTAACCATAGCATCATTATACATTTATTGGGCGTATTTGATAGAGTTTGTTTTCAACAATTCTATCAACAAAATCAATATATATCGGCACTTTTCACTCATATTTTGTTACTTTCATTAGGCTACTATGATGTAAAAAATTATATAACAGAGCGTACAATAATTGTAACATGCATTTATTATAGAAAAGATATATACTTCTAAAGGATGAAATATTAAATAAAACAGTGTACAATAATAAGACAATTTCTATATACTACAAAATATACGATACATTTTACAGTACACAAAGTTTTGATATTTTATAAATTTACAAAATTAGTGATTACTTAATTATTATAATATTATTTTGTATGATACATAATAGTATCGGTATAACTTTTTAGTAACTATATAGTGCACAAAACTGGAAAGGCTAATTAGGATACCGTAAAAGTTAAGGAAAACATGTTTTAAGAGTATCCCATAGTAGAAAACAAAAAGCAGGTGCATATATTTCTTCAAATATTAGTATGTTATGAGCTATTTCGTATTATAAAAAAAAGCAAATGTTTTGTGCATGCGACGGATGAAATATAATCATAAAAATAACAAAAGTGCGCATGCAGATTATAATATATTAGATTGGTGAGTCGATATTGAAATTAGCTAACGATTTTTATAAACTTAATAAATAATTAATCACTATTTCAATATTGATTTATTGATTTCCTTCCAAAGAAGTCGTGATTTGAGATCAGATGATTTATGACACTGCGAAAGTTATCAATTTTCCTGTTAAGTTGACAGCGGTAGTCTATAGCAGCGTTGGTGACGATGACGGCTTGAACACAAGTGGTGGCGGCTGTGGCAGCCTTGTTGACGTGCTTGTATAGGAGGCGGCGTTGGGGAACGATGACATGACAGGCGGCGCAGGTCCACCGGCGTTGGGTTGGTAGACGGTTGGGAAGGTGGGCCGAACTAACGGCGGCGGTGCGAAGTAGGGGATCGAGGAGAAAAGCGGATGCACGCCTCCTGGATAGAGCGAGTTGAAGAGGTGTTGTCCGTTTGTTGGTAGGCGGTTGACCCCTGGGCGTTCTGTTGCAGTTGCTAGGTGGTGATTCTGTTGTTGTAGTTGGAGATGGCGTTGGTAGACCATCTGGCTCATGAGCATCATGTTGAGAGCATCCTGTTGGTGTTGGTCCCCTGCCGACGCTGTGGTACGCATGTCTAGAGCGGCGTGGGTGTGTATGGGCGCCGGTGTGTCCTGTTCCTTGCTGTTACAGGCGGAGGTAGAAGATGAGGTGGCATGTGGATCCTGGGTGTTGTGTAGATGGAGGAGAGGAAGGTGAAAGGGTCGTTTGGTGCTTGGGTGCTCCAGAGGGTCTGTACCAAAGGAGTTCGCGTGTTTGCGTCGGATGGTAGCGTTGGAGGTGGAAGGGGGGTCCACAGGCCAGAGGTTGGATTGGTGGAAAAGGCTTTCGTAGGGGGACAGCTGATTAGTTTGGTCTGAAAGGGTGATAGTTGGACATATGATTTTAGTAATGGATTCGATTAAAAAATTTCTTTTAATATATATGTTTACAATTTGAAGATAACATTTTTCGAGATACAATAAAATTATACCAGTCATTATTCTAAAGTGATTGTTTAAATTGTGTTAGATCAATTCATTTTGATTTTTAATTATTAGTTTAGTACATATAGATTACATTTTACAGTTATTAATTTTAGTGTTACTAAATATACATTATAAGTATTTATGTATATGTATCATTATACAAACATTTCCTTAGATATATTGCAGATATAAATTTATTCATATTA
Source organism: Invenusta paracnida (assembly GCA_036023295.1). NCBI lineage: Eukaryota > Metazoa > Platyhelminthes > Proseriata > Coelogynoporidae > Invenusta > Invenusta paracnida. Next base: position 19,345 of record JAYRBW010071306.1, on the reverse strand, counting down.
TGAAAGACACTTACGAAAAAGAGAATAATCAAACGGAAGTATATAATACAAGTATCACAATCTATATCAATGCAGAGTCGTCATATGTTGTTCATATGTGTGCATTACGACGTCGCTGTATGCTTTAGCGCGGTGTATTTTATTATATGTTTACAATTACCCGGCTAACATGAATAACATTTCAAGATATTTGTATGTAAACGAGCAAACAGTGAAAACACAACAGTTTAGTTTGGGACGATACTCTGTCAACTTAAACTTGTCGCTTTCACTTTTTTTATTCTTTAAATATACATGGCTGCGAGTAAATTGTTATTCTAATTGTAGGCGAAAGTCCACAGTCATTGAAACACTAAAGTAAGTTGACATCACACGCACACGAGAGACTTCTGTGTTGTTTTCGTTCTGTTTGTGTTAATCCGTTAGACGCCATGGCCAAGAATGGATAGAATCCTTGAATAATATGCAACACGCAGTGTAAGTTATTAAGATGTTCGTGTTGATTATCAAAAGTGAAGGTTTCGAGTCCTATACAGCCCGGTGAAAGTGTAATTTAGTGTTTTGTGTACTCAGGCCAAATACTCGGACAATAACTTTGAGTCTTAGCATCGATAGCACATCTTCAAGATGACAGAAGACAAACTAAAATCAGAGCTTTTTATTTGCTTTTATCCGAAATCGTTTTGTCTTCTTACGTGTATAAAGTCTGTAGGTCACTTAAGAAGTATATAGACGAAATCTTTGACTGTTGCTAACCAAGACTGAACTTATATTTGCCAAAGAGACAGTGTTGTGTTATATATACACAAGCTCCCAATTATAAAAGTGTAAGTTTAATTTTTCACTGCAGAAAGTTGTAATTGGAGCCGCCCTCAGGAGCGGAAGGAGTGAAATCAAACGACAAGGACGACAACCATGATCTTTTATCGCATTTTGTGACCGGATTTGAGGATTGTTTATATTATACATTCTTTTGTCACGGATTCATTGTTTATCTCAAAGAACGCGACGACCCCATTTATATATTTTTTGGATCAGTTCTCTCTCTCTTTTATTAAATATCACGGGTGTTAAAATCGATTAGATAATAGCAGAACCCAGTGTGAACGAAAATTCCAAAAATTTGACGATTTCAACAATTGAACTGTTGACATATTTAAACAAAATATACATATATATGTATTTGATTGAAATTTTATTACGAAGAGTTTTAAGCAGTAACCTGAAACCATAATTTGGTAATTGATAACAGCTTTCATTGTGTATATTTATAAGTTTGAAATAAAATTTAACATTATACATATTATTATAATTACTTTTCCGAAATAATATAGAGTGATAAACAAGTTCTTTTTGTATAAAATATTATTGACGCAATTTTCTACACTGTTAATATAAGTGCTTGATTAAATTCTAAATCAAATTAATTGGAAAGAACTGTTAGTTTATTTGTTATCCGTTAGCGACACTTATCATATACTATCACTGCTACATGTCCAACAAAATCCAATCTAAACGTCAAAGTCGTTTGACAGTCTGAACGCAATTTAGGGCAAATGAAATTATTTTATATATCATTACATATATGTATAAAGAGAGGCACTGGCATGAAATGAAATGATGATGTAAATGAAACATTTAATACACAACAACTTTATTTCATAAATTAGACATTTACAAATGAATTCCGCTCCAACTTATTATAATTTTTGACCAATAAGCTTTTATTAAATAGCTAAGTTTATGTATGATATTCTTACAGTATAAACACATTGTATATAGGTATATATAAGTAGAATGTAATATATTTCATTTTTAGATTATTTAATCCCACAGATGACCCCCTAATAATCCCACATTGCACAAAATAAAGCGCGCATAGCAACAGTGAAAGGAAGTTTGTATAGTGCGATTACAGAAAGAACACTTAGGCGACATTGTTAGTTACACGAAAACCATATTGTTCCCATATAAATGTTTGGAAACCGTGTATGTCCAACATAATATACCTCAATATGCTTACATGCGTATGACATTCTTACTTGTGCCATGTCTCAATCAACTCCACTTTATTGCTTAAATAAACTAACGCATACATGGTGCAATCGCAGGAGGAGGTATAACTTCACTGATGGTGAAACTATCCGACCCCTTGGAAGGCGAGAATGTTTTTAAATCACCTAACTTTTTGAGGACATCTTTACTAACATGTAGCATGCACCTTTGCGCATGTAGTGTTGACATGTTTGGTTAAGTGGGTGTGCTTTGGTTCACCTTGTATACATAAATGAGTTTTCTTGTCCAGGATTATCTTTTCCATATGATGACACTTCGCAGCTAATTTATTAAAATATGCCAGGGCGATTGGGAAATATAATTAAAATATAAGCTCATTCCTTTTCATTTATATATATATATGTATACATATAAAGATAGTGAAGTTTTGTCTGCTTATAGATTTGGTGAATAACTGGCTTTTAAACTATTTAAATTTGCGTGTACATAATATGTCATGAATACATGATAGAGTAAACATGATATTATATATATAGATATAGCATTATAGCCCGCATGTATATTTATAAATTATGTATTATAAATATATGTGTATATAGCATTATATTTGTTATAGTCTATATATAACAACAGCATATATATATATATAGATGAATATAAACTACGCGTGCGATGAGCTATAAAATTGCTATATACCTATATAAAATATTACCATATATAAAGGTAGAACAAAATTGTTGTTGATAGATTTATTTTTTCTTATTTGCGAACTTGTTAGAAAGGTTAGTTAAACATAATAAACAATTTGTAATGTTTATATACTTTCCACACAAATTACACAATATTACTAATCCTCTTTTGCTATACATATACGTATAATAGCTGACAGATAAATAATTATAATGTATATAATTGGCATAATGTTGGTTGTATGAATCCTTAACATCCAATATGATACACGCACAAAGGATTTCGATATAGTTTGCGGTATAGCTTTATTGTATTATATTCAATTCATGATTGGCATATATTTAGCTGTTATGTCTTATTCTATTTTATATATCTTTTATATCTTATTCTATTTAGATACTATATATCAGATGATTTTGATCAACAATTCGAAATCAAATAAGATACAGCATTAAAATTCATTTATAACAGCCTTGCTGATATAATTAATAAGTTTTTCAGAGTTATGCCCGAAGGGAAAAGCGATTAACAGCTCGTTATAAGAAAGTTAAATGAAAGCGCTGTATTTATCATGAACGCGATGGCTCAATTTGCACATAAGAGTCCTTAAAAGTATAATTGCCTGTCGATTTTCTTCTCCTTTCTTCCTCCCTTCCCTCGTTCTTTCTTATAATTGTGTGTCAACTACAGAATTCCTAACTATGACGAAAAACTTTACTATAAACTATATTATAAATATATATTATTTTTATGCCAAAAGACAGCTGATAACACTAGGAAAAAAAGGGCTATCAGAAATCGCAAGCGACGTCTTTGACCATTTATGCCTGCCTGGTCAAGTGGCAGAAGCTTCAACCCCCCCCCCATAATTGCAATGCTCTCGAAATGATTTGTCCAATATAATATGTGTGTATATACCTATAATATACTTATTGTGTGTTCAAGTTGCATGTGTGTTTGTCATATTATGTGGTCATCGCAATATCATTTGTTTTCTTGTATAACGAATGAATTTAGTTGTAAATTATATTGCCAGTGTATGCCATGCCATGCCATGCCAGTGAAGACAATATCAACGCGTTTATGAGATAAGAAAATTTGACGAAAATCAGCTCGAAAATTTTTATTACAGTCCAGATGTTAAAAGAAATTTGGAAAATTCTGAATATCGAAATTAGTATAAAATTGTAATAGAACGGGAAAATTGAGTATTTCATACAATATGAAAATTAATATGCTCTGTTTTATTAAGTTTCTAAGTACATATATTATCATGTTAAAGGTAACTAAACATACAATTTAAGAAAGCGACTCTCTTTGTGTTCACCCTTTCGCTACGGGCGTCTCGACAGTTGAGACGCAGCTTTTATGCAAGCGCAAATACACTTATAACATTAAATTTTAGTGCAAATTGGGCACATTTTATTTATGAAACGCTGCCTAACTTTTCATTATACTCGGTTAGAATATAAATGAGATAAATGCACAATTCTCTCATTGGTCAATTATAAATAATGATATTAATATTTTTCCCTGCACCGAATATTTCTGAATAAATAAAATTAATTTTTGTGATTGGCTTCAAATAAATCTGAAGAAATAATTTTACCATAACAATTATGTTGATATGACGTGTGGTGGTAAGGTTAGATAATTCATATAGAGATAAAATATGATAAGACGGGCTATTTTGAAGGCTTTTGTAAGAAAGCAACTAAATGGGGAGTAGAAAAACCGGGAATGATCGCATGCTACTATAGAGGTATAAGAAGAAAGTTTATAGTGAGGGTCAAGTGTGATAATATACACAGTCTAGTAGTCATATAGAGAATTGTTACTATAACAGACTATAATACAGTAATTGTTTATAATTTCTACACATCAATTATACCTAAAATTATACAAAATCAATTTATGACTATTCATAAATATTCATATTCAGTTTATGACTAAACTTCAAAGGAGAGCCACAATTCCCTGTTTTGAAATTTCTATTGAACATGTTATCAACAGCAATAGGGTTTTTCCATGTATGTTTCATGTTTTTGTGTAAATATAGATTCATTTTTGGACGATTTTTTTTTCACTCTATTTGGTAAATTGTATTATAAAATTTCGAATAAAACATGTGATATATTCAATAGAATATATTATATTATAAGGGGTGTACATAAAGAATCAAAGATTTTTATTTTATTTTGTATTATAGGTATCGTGCATTTTATCAGATTGCTTCATAATTATACCTATAACAGTTACATTAGAGCCTTATCAGTCTATATTGTCTGCTATTATTGTTATATTTCACCTTTCACCCATCTGTCATAACTTTTATTCAGGATTCTGAAACTTTATGGCTATGGGAAATTTATGGTCTATTATCATTTGTGCGCATATATTTCAATTTGCGCAAAAATTGTGCTATTTCTTATAGAGCCAATAAATTTTTAATATTTTTCCGATCAGAAATTGCGGGATTTTAGACATTTAGTCAGTCCAATAGAAATATTGTTGTTATTTTTGCAATAAAATAATGTGATATTCGTTTTACATACCCGTAGAGTCTGTAAAACGAACACAGAGGATGATAGGTACGTCATACAGATTAGTCACATACGAAACAAATGTCAAAGTCAAACTGTATAATTGTTGTTAAATAGTCAGTTGCAGTTAAACACACACGATAAACTGCACACCTATATATATACATACATAAAACCATTATTTACAGTGTTGTTTAATTTATATACATAATTTAGTTGTGCGTTATTTATTGTTCTATTTTGTCATATATAAACCAATATGAAGTCTGCGTTATATGCAAGAGGAATTTGGGAGACTCAAAATACCAAAACAGAAAAGAGCAGAAAATTTGTGAAATATCGAGACCGATAGTAGGTATATAGGTATTACACATTAAATTATTGAAATATACTAACTATATAGGTAGCTATCTGAGCAAATGGAGACACCAAAGATGGTTACCCTTGCATTTTGGCGCTACTTGGGCTCTAAGGGTGTCTATTAACGCAATATTTGTTGATTGCAAATAAGAATATTGAAAGGGGTCGTGGCAGCTTCAAAAACTACAAACTCACTTGCCTATATACTTGTATATAACTGTTTTGTCTCTTGTTTGGTCCGTAAAACAACTTGTACATACATATATACCAATATAATGTAAGTTCAAATGGTTTAGCTATAAACATATATATAGCAGAATTAAATTTACTTTGGATAAAATTACAACTTGTATTTTTGAAGGCGGTACGCAGTATTAAAGTTCATAGTACGCTGGTATTGCAAATAAGTTCTGATTTACTTCTTCGGCTTGTAAAAATTATAGTAATTGGAACTTAATTACCTATATGATAAATACACATCAGCAGCTGTAGATTCGATTGTACCTATATACGTAAATATTTATTTGTTTTGTGAAACTAGAATGTTTGTGCTCAAAGGTGAAAGATATTTGATGTCTTTAAACGCATAGTCCAATATTGCATCTGTATATTTATGTTCCTAAAGGCATTGAGGGTTTTAATTAACTTTCGTATTAACTTAAATTTCGTTGTTAACTTTCGTATTAACTTGTATTTCGTTATTAACTTTCGTATTAACTTGTATCATGAACTATATTATATATTATGTAACTTGTTATACGTATAACATTCTGAAAAGAACTTTAAAAATTAATAAACGATATAAGCAAAAAAATCGTTTCCTGCACAATTTCACAATGTTAATTTGTTCATAAATGTTATTTTGTGAGATATATATTTTATATATATTGATTTACGATAAGCATAACATTTAGGTGAATTATTAAATATTATAGGTTTATTCAACATATTTAAAAATATAATATAATTTAATATATTTTACAATGCATGACAGGCACTTTATATTATATTTAAATTAAACTAATATATCACATTGTACTACTTAAAATATGATATCAGTAGAATAGCGCAAAATCTGAATTATGTTTGTAATAAAAATATAATTATATAATGAACAATTAATGATATACTTACGATCTGCTGACGAGTTGTTATTTGCATTAATAGGTGATGAGGCCCTCTTAAAACCGGGGAGCATGTGCACCATCGATCCGGTAATACTGGACGGCGGTAGCGGGACTGCAGGAGATGACGCCATCGCGTGCTTATGCTTTGAAGGCGGGGGCGAATCCGACGAGTCGACGTCATCATCGTCACAGATTATAGTGTCATTGTTGTTATTGTTGCGATGGTGATGATCGGAATCAGGGCTGCAACTGCTTGGTTGACTTTCACGAAAACGCCCTGCCTCATCCGCCTATACGAGAGGTGTTAACACAGAATTAAGTATAATAATGTAACTATTTGGTGTAAAACTTTCCTTTTTAGAATTGATAATTTAACGAGGAGACAAAACCTTGCCAAGCTACTTATTATTTAAAGAAAGTAAAAATATTGGTTTTTGGAGTAATCAATATGCTAAAATAACGACACGATAATGACACCCTATATTTGTGCACCTGCTTCTTATATATATATATATATACTAAACAATTTTTTTCGGATTAAAAAATATTTAAAACTATATATTTCGCATTCACACAAAATAAAATTACCATTCATAGTAGATCTGATTTAATGAAGATTATGCATTTGTTATTTAGATACATATATGTACATCTATATGATTAATACGGTGGTAAATATAATTAAATGTAAAAAACTTTAAAAAATGTGAAAACATTTTTCAAAATTGTGAATTTCCTGTATAAGGGCTCATTAAATGTTATTGCACCTATATAGCCAAATCATTTCAATTATGTTTTTGCAAAAATAAGATATATACATTGCGCAAAAATTTTGATTCTATTATAAATACTATCAAAATACATCATCGAATTTTCAGATACTTCTTTTAATATGTTTATAAAGTTATTTTTAAAATTAAGCTGTTGTAAAAATTTATATTAAATAATTTTTTTCATTTGCTTTTAAATTTGTAAATATAATGTAAAACTCGTTTTTTATAAAATATTGAAAAAAAGTAAAATACAAAAAATAAATATTTTTTACAACATATTAATTATATGTAACGAATAATAGATAGTTTATAAATATTGGTAAAATATGTATTTTTCTACAGAATAACATATTTTTACCGAAAGTCTATTTTTAATTGTATGTGTTGCAAATATTCTAAAAATCATTTCTCTTCAATAAAATTGCGAATTTCTTCGCGAAAATAAATTTTCGTCGCCAATTTAGTAAAAAAATATCCCTACAATAACGTAAAATGCGATCATTATAATATGCCCGTAAAATTTGTTCCATGCCAGATAAATTCTTTTAAAATTGTTCATTCCAATAAAAATAATGACTCACCCTTGGTCCACGACAGTCGCCGTCCTCATCACCCTCAACCCCTTCAGTGGCCTGCAGACCAGTGGCATTGACCTGCAACAGTCCACCCGGTCCGTAGAGAAGGCCAACCTGTCGAGCCTCCTGTTCCTCCTGGGCCTGTTGACGTCTGAGGGCCACTTGAGCGGCCATCACACGCTGCCTCTCCGCGATCAGAGTACACTTGGCACATAGGCAGTCCTGCGAAAACGAATAAGATATGTGCCTTAAATATGTCGTCAAGAACTTCAAAAAACCTCCAAACGTTCAAATTATAGAGCTATAATATATACCTATATAAAAATGAAAATAAAGCGTAAATACATATATATAGGACATTGCGTCATCTGCATTATAGTTTCTGTAAGTATTTACTAAAAAAGTAAACAAGTCAGCTGAAACCTTTGATTTATAAGAAATCCCCATTTACGGCATCATATATAAGTCTCAAAACATATATTTTTAACATTTCAAAATGGAAGTTTTTTTAATTGTTTCCAGTAGCGACATATTGATTTATATATATTTTAGAAGTATACCTACTAAAGGTAACATTATACGCAAAAATTATTTCTTAATATTATATATAATACAAAACATAAGTATATATTTTTGGTTGAAAAATTCAGCAAATAAGTATATACCTTATATTATAGTTTATTTTATGTAACCGCGGTTATATTAATCATGAAAAATACAAGTTAATGTTAGTTGATAAAATAAATGCATGATATACATATATACATATTATAATATAAATATACTCTTATATAATATATATTACCAATTGTAAATTTCCAAAAATTAGAAAATAAAATATAATTGACATTGTAAATCCTAATAACGAAACCATTGATATAATGTTTTAATAATGAAATATCATTCGATTTACCTTCCAACGACAGTACCGCTTGTGACCTTTCAGCGCCGAGATAACCCCGTGATTCCTGCAACGAGCACACTTCGGGGTCCGTGGAAATCGATCCGTTACAGCACGCAACAATTGCAACGACTGTTGCTGTTGCTGCTCTGCAGCGCTTGTCACTGCTGTCATTCGTTGCTGCTCTGCAGCGCTTGTCACTGCTGTCATTCGTTGCTGCTGATGGGGGGTGCTGCTATACTGATTGTTAGGGTGGTGATGTTCCAATCTGCCGCCTGCAAACTGATATACAGGCGGAATAATCCCCCCAACGGAAGCGTTGCTACTAGATACCCCGACGGTGGAATCGATAGACGATTTTTTAGTGCCAGAAGTCGCCAAACGGGAAGCAAGACTCGTGTTAGCAACACGGGTTCCAATCATGTTCATTGTAATTTGAAACGAGAGATTTCGTGTTGATATGAAAACTGATGTTATATTTGCAATGAACGGAGTATTCTGCCAGCTTCTATTTATATACAACAACGCGACGATTGGATTTCCAGAGATTCAGTAGATTATTCAAAATGACAGCCGCGAAGCTTAGTGCGCGCGTTTATTAATCAATTCTGATTGGCTGGCTAATGCGCAGAATAGCGCGGAGCTTCGTGATCTGATTAGTTTTCAGACGTAGCAAGCAGCCTGGAGTTATTCTTTAGGCCTTATTACTATAGTTGATATCGCGAAGACCCTTCTATTTAAGTGTAACCACTTACATACTAGGCGTCGCGGCGTCTTGATGTTTTATAAGGGGGCGTACATAGGCGCCCATTTTATTAGGATAATATGATTATTTTATTATTAATACGATTGGTCATCCAGAAAAATCTTTCAATTGTAGAAATTTATTTCAATATAATTAAAATACAACAATTAGGTATATCTATATTAAATTTAGGCACAATATGTATATGATATTCAGAATGCATATAACATAAAGGATAAAAGGGAAGAAGAATCAGGGGCATGCCATATACCTAATATAATAATATATATTTACGTCAACGCAACCGGTGACACCTTTCATACAGACAGCACTTGAGTGTATTTTTATGTAGACATAGACAGACAGGACATAATGTTAGGATCCCGCAGGTAAATGTCAAAAAAAGCAGTGCAAAATGTCACTCAGATAAGGGCCGTAGAAGAAAAACGAAATGTTTTAAGTTTACACTTGAAGAGAGAAAAATCAGCTATAGGATGTATAAGCTGTACATAATAATATGTTGTTTGGTATAGGCCGTTCCACAGTCGTGGCACCACAAGGATTCTTATATGGCATAGTCATTATATAGGGTATAATCCCACTACTCCACTTGTCTCACTACAACCCCTATCTCATTATGCCAACCGTCTCACTATAGTCCAGCTACAGTTCCATTTTGCCAGTCATCCCAGTAGTCCCATTACTCCAGCCAGAGTCCCACTAGTCCATCCGCAATATTATTGGCCCGCTAATTGCCATAAATAAATGCGGAAATATATATATATATAAATATACTAATATATTTGAAATTTGATAATAAAAGCTATACATTTGACAACATTGAAAACGAATTCGATGCATAAGGCGGTTACCTCTCCGCGATTTGAGATGCATATGGGCGGACGAGGATGGTGCAAATGAAATTATGTCGTTTAGGAAGGTCGAAAACGAAGGTATAGATATAAAACGAACTAAAGCTATAAATATTATTTAAATTAATATCGAGCAAAATAATTATTCAATAAGAAAAACTGCACATTTTGAAATCTTAATCGTCATGGTAATTAACAGTAAATTTATTTTTATAGTTATATTCATATTCTAACTGCATTTGTAAATTATAAATATCGTATTCTATAGCGTTTTTACCTATATTATACTTCTTTTGAAATCACCACTACAGAAAAAATGTGTCATAATAAATATAATGGATTACAGGTATACACAAATATAACGTATAATTAAATAATTTACTAAAAGTAATACATTTATACTTGACTTCAATCTTATAACGGCGTGATATTTTAAAATCATTATAATACACCGAGTTCACCATTTTACACATTAATACACCACACAGTTTTGACAAAAATAATACTTCTCATTACGAGATAAAAATACCGAAAACAGAGCATAAATATAATAGCCTAGCTGTAAGAGTTAACACTGATAAAAATGGAGTAAACTTCGTTTTAAATAATATTATCACAATATTATAAGCATTATTTAAATAAATTTAGTTAAACTATATAAGAACGTACAATCATTATAATTAAGTAAATTGATTAATATAGTACTTATAAAAAGTAAGTAGTACACTAAACCATCTATAATTTTTTGGTCCAATAATTAATAAAAAGGATCACAGATATAATTGATATGTGTATGATAAATCATTGATTATAGGATTTTTATTAATGCTCATAATGTACAAGTCCCAAGAACGAGTATGTCATGGCATATTAATCCGGTTGAAGCAAATATATTTCAAGGAAATTGTTTATATCTGTATATACATACGTAGTCAACGATTGATTATATATATCAAAATTTCATTGGAATTGTCAGAAAAATTTTCTTAGACTCGTTTGATTGCTAATCCATAAAAATAAACAAATGCATTATCTACATACATATGTCCATTGATGACCGATTATTTATTAATTGCTACAATTGTATTACAGATAATTTTTTTTTACTATAGACAGCGCAATAAAAACTAATATCCATGAAGAAATTCCTAGGAGGGTTCATAGCAGTCAGGGAAAGTCAGAAAATGTAGATTGTGTCAAGGAAACATTTTTACAGCTACATTTTTTGGTAGTACAAAACTGTTCTCTGTTTATGAGAGTATATTTTTTATTTTTTATTTTATATATATTTATATGCATTAAATGTACATATTAGGTTTTGGTTTAAAAATCCTGAATTTTCTCTTTAAAAAATTATTTTTTAATTATTTTAATTATTTTTTTATCTGCTTTTCTTGGATGTTCCCGAACAATCACAGTGCTTGACATCCAAAAATTGCAGATTATTTAAATTTTCTTTTAATAAATCTTGTTACATATATTCATTTTTACCTTATCTTATTTTACCATCAGAGCTGAACCCAAGAATGAAACACCCAGTGAAGAATATTTGATATCACAAACACTATATATTATACTGTACTATGTATAGTGTGATATTACAGTTTATTACAGTATATAAAATAGGTGGTACGATCTCTATACCTACAGTATCTACAGTAATTACAGTATTTACAGTATCTACAGTACGTAAAGTATATTTTTATATGTATTGGGTGCAGAGGTTGGTGGGTTCAGTATTGATACTTAGACTTCGATTGTTGGTTTTTGTTGGTTGAGCGGCATGAAGGACATGATGGATATTGCAAACGGCTCAGATCCATCTCACTCTAATTTCAAAGCTGCTGCGAGAATTGTTTGATTTTATTATTGACATACATATTTTGTCGTTCACATCACAGGTAAAAACGCTTACGAAGTCTTCTTTGCAATTCAGGACAAACTCTCCTGTACCTTGATTTCTACGTACAGGCGAGGTTATTCTTGGTCAGAATGTGCTCCAAACTTATTGAGCGTTGCCCATTAACGTAGGTACTCATACATATTGGATAGATATTTTAATAACAAACATTTATATAAAGCTTGACCGCCACTCTCTCCTACTTGTATTAGATCAACAGGTACCCTCTGGTTCGTGCAATCAGCAGTTTGGCGCCTGCAAATATTATTGAAGCTCCCACTGTGTTCAAGAAACGATTTGACAAAGCTGTCGACGTTCTTCTCGATGCAAATCTAATATCAACTATAGCGAATCCGACCATGCTCTTTAACAGTATGGCAGTTTCATGTCCACACAACAAATACTGGCACAGATGAAATCATTTGATGTAAATGAACATCGCCCTGGATGTCTTATACTCTGGCCTAATTGGAAGTGGTCTCCATTACATTGATTTGTGGAAGTGTTCATTGTTGTATATGCCATATGTAATTTTACTTCCTTATATTGGATTTTGTTGGTGATTTCACATGGAAACGCTTCCGTAGAAAGTGGCTTCTTCATAAATGAAGATCTGCTTGTCGAGAATATGAAGAAGAGGACCATTGTGGCTCAACGGATCGTTTATGACGCTATCAAGCAACACGGAGGAAGTCAATCTGTCGCAATAACTGGGGAGATGATGGAGAAATTCAAAATGGGGCATTCCAACTACCTGTGGTGAATTTATGTTAATTATTATATTTCTATTTACTATTCTGTTTAATATTTACTAGCTACTTGCTAACTGGAAGTAGTATAATAGAGTGTATGTAGAGTTTGTATTTCATTGATTTTATGGTGCCATATTATGCTCTCATTGGTTGACCTATTTGTAATGATCTTCTGTGTAATTCATATACATATATATATACGCCATTGTTACTTTGCTATCAACCTTGCTAATACACTCACTATATGTTGACTTTTGTACCTCCGATCAAGGCGAGAGCTTTTGTGACGTCATGCCGTTTAACAACAACCACAATAAAATATTTCTATGCTATATTTTTAAACTTTTGCTGTATTAACTAATCTGACCAATCACATTGTAGCTGATTTAGTAACACAACCAGAGATATGGTTAGCAAGCATAGAGAATGGGGGTTATTAGTATTATGAAGTAGTAAATTCGATATATCTTTTTCATTACTTAATCTACAACACAATAACTTTTACCTAATTGTAGAGCTCTATCTCCTACACGGTTATAGTGAATTTGTTTTTAGTCACCATAAAATATCAAAATATTATTTGTGATTTATCTATCTAAAGAAAACACAATTATCTCTGCTAACAACCTGTTCTAATTGAATACGATATACTACTACTGTCAAGGAAAATTGTCCTGACAAATAGTACTATGAACCCTGGGAATAGTAATAATGAATATACATATATTAATATATATAATTCATGTAAGTATACCACGAATGTCAAGGTAAGCATATTTAAAATAATTACGAAATTTAGATACTTTTTATCACGATTTCTGTGTACCCAGAAGCAATGTGGATTAAATGGCTATCTTTTAAATTAGAATTAATCTTGTATAGAAGGATTATAGTCTACTTCCATTAATCTGACCTTTAATTTAGGAACGGATTTATTCCTATCTAAATATACAGTCTACTTTGGACAAGCAAAATGCAGTAGAAAATGTCCAGCTTAGTCAAAATTAAAATAATAATCATTTCTGTACATAATTATCCAAAATGAATGTAGTCTCTTAATTAGGAACATTAAATACGTCATCTTAACCACAAGCAAATATTTACGTACATAGTATCTATTGATTACTAGTAACAAATGTTCTCTATAAATTTTTTTAAATGAAATTATTGTCCGGTTTTAGACAATGGAAAATACACAGTAAATTTTGACACAAAAATTCGCCCAAAGTCCAGTTTAGGTGATTCCGGTTTATCAAATACATAATGAAGAAAAGTTGGATATAAATTCTCAGAATGCCTACTATTATTAGAAATTATATTCGTTAATTAGACCTCGATTTTAGGAAACCAATGGAGTCGGATTAACGAGTCCAGTAATGAGCTACATGAAAGCTTTATAGCATAACATTTGTAGTTACAAAAAAAAGCAATTACACAGAACGCATCTCCCAAAATAAATATTACTGAACAATATATTAGTATTGATTTATTAAAAAACATCTTTGAATACTATAAAAATACGATTCTTTAGTTAAAACAATATATTACTCAAAGATAACTATTAATTTATATATATGCAATTAATGTATGATATTACTTAAAAGTAGTACTTTATTTTATTAAATTATTATACTAAGAACTAACTAACAACGATTTCAAAAACAAAAAACTTATTACATTTTAGAAAAAGAAAGAAGACATCGTTGTAAAAGCTAAATTTTATTTAGAAAATGATTATGCCTAGTACCGTTACACTAAATATTGGTAATAAGCAAATACATAAACACAAAATCACTACGATTTAGAATAGTGTTAATACAACAATTAGACATAAATAGTTTAGGTCAAAAGTTGGACTTTGTGCGCCTGTGTCTACGTGTAGGTAATTATACAGAGAAACAGTGTATAAAACAGTGTGATATATGTATGTATATATATATATTTATAGAGAATATTTTAATATGTATAAATTAATCCAGAGACATTAAGTGTAGACGGTTTCAACCATCCACAAAAAAAAAACAGTTAACAAAAACAGTGGATTCATTTTTCACGAATTGAACAATATTTTCAGTAACCACATTTGAAAAAAATGGAGGGAAAGAAAATAACAAAAGAAACATTTTATGTATATAATATTATGGTATGTATAATAATAGAGTAACATAATTAATATAACAACTAACATAATCGCCTCATACGATTTTATATAAGAATATTTCGAAAGACAATTGAATTGTGTACAGTACAGTAAAGAGGGAGCGAATAAGGGAAAGAAGGAAGAGTGCAACAATATGAATTTAGTCTAAAATTCAGTAGAGGCAAAGAGTCTCCATAGGAGAGTGTCAGTGACGACTGAACTTAAGGAATGATAACGTTTGCTTGGGGGTGGAGAAGGTAAAATTGTTAAGCGCATTAAATTTAGAACAGGAATTAAACAAAAAATCAGGTGCAAAGATTATCAACGCAAATTTACATATAGTTAAGAGAATATAATGATTATATCATTTTACGTATATAAATATATATATGTACTTTAATATAATAACAGTAATGGATTAATTAGTTACTTAGTAGACCATTGCGAACCATAACACAAGCAAAAAGCTGAAAAAATAATCGGAAACGTAGTTCATATAATAGTTATAGTTTGAGGCTGGGCGGTGTTTTTCTGTTATTCTAGGATAAAAGCTGACTAAGTTGAATATAATTTGGCTCATAATATGTATATATGTGTGTCACGTCAAGAAGTTATGAATGTATGTAGCGTACTTTAATAAGTTAAATAGGCAGACTCGAATATAATTTTTAGTTAGTAGTATATATTGGTAGTATTGCTAAGTATAAATGCCAAATACAATATGTAGGGTAATAATGTCAGGAATACATTATTGTGATTTATCCAGTAACTAGAAAAGTATTGTAATACATCCTTAATCGTCAAGTAAATATATCTGTTATTTTTTTGAATATCTAAACAATATATAAAGTTGGTATATATAGCAGATCATTAGATAATTATTATAACTGTCTTTGGGTATTGTTGTCATCCAAAAAAGGCCAGTATTTTAAAATGGTACATAGAATTACATTAGATAATGTAGTGAGAAATAGTTACGCTACGTATATTTCATTGTTTGTAATCTAAATTAAGTTAAAACGGAGTTAGAACTCTGCATTTAAAAGTGTAAAATACCAATTATCAAAATATGTTAGTTACTTATTTTAATTATACGTCGATATTATAATAAAGATCCAAGGCTAGAGATAGTAACAACTTACAGATTATGAAGAGAAAGGAGATATACCAATTATCAGCGTATCAGAAGAAAATACATATTGTGTATGTATACAGAAAGTGTTACCTAGTTAGTTGCAAGCGTACACTATTACGCATTATTGTAAAAAGTGTTAAAAATAGTGATAAATTAGACGGAATATTGTTTTTGTCTATCTTTTGAATTATTATATTAAAAATGGCAAAAAACAGTATAATAATTGAATGTTTAATCAAACTGAATTTATGCGAAAGAATACGTAGCGATTAGATTTTGCAGTATCTTTCATGGATAGATAACATATAGGAATAGGAATAGGATATGGTATATATATATCAATAATAGAAGATGCTGAGTGTATGCAAGCAGGTTTTTATAATATATATAATGTATATAACAGTTCCATATTTTCACTGCAGTTTATCACAGTAGAACAAAAAAGTTAAAAAAAAGTTGTTTATTACGAGATGTTTCTTATCGTCAAACAGTGATAGAGATAAGTTAGAATAAGAGGTCACAAATTCACACTCTGAATGATTACATATATTAAGTAATATATATTAGAGTAAAACTATAATATAAAGTGATTTGACTCAAACAAAATAAGGATGCAAATTATTACTATTTACCTTACATTGTTGTATGCAATAAGTCGAATACGTTTCAGAAAACGACACCACAGTGGGACACACATATGTAAGGATTCCTCAAGAACGACTGTACAACTGATTACTAATTATCAACTCTCTCTTGATCTCTCTTTAGATCTTGCATACACGGACTAGTATACTTGGTTCCATCATCTGCATAATAATCTGTCTGTGGCAGGTGAATAGCAGGTTTATAGTGCATTTTATCCAATTATTAATATACTTTGTTAAGTTAGTCTTTAGCTGTGTAGTGCCGATGATTCAAAACAGCCAATTAGAAAGAGCTGAGAGAGAGAGAGAGAGAGAGCGTGAGAGTGAAAGTCAGATATTGATTGTGGCGACCAATGAGAGATTTAAATATGGTCGGGCTGCCAATCAAAGGAGTTCATATTGGCGCAAATGCATCCTCTGAATAATGTCGCGACAGTCGTTGAAGACACGGCGAATGTTTTCCGTATCGACGGCGCACGTGAAATGTGGATAGCAGTAGTGCCGATTGTCCTTGTCGGTTGATGCGATTTTCTACAAACAACGAGAAAATCAGTTGTTTTAATATTGTTGAAAATTGACATACAATATACTATAATTCGAAAGTTAGGATAAGGAGCATATACGTACCAAAAATTCATCACGGATGAAACACTTTGCTCTCGCTACTTCAGGATTTTCGTCATCTGCGGGTGCTACAAAAAATTATAACATTTTATAGTATAAACCTAAAAAATATATTAACTCAATTTCAACTGAGTTGCTTTTTAAAGAAAGATTAATGCATTAAACAGAAATATAAGTAATCTCTAAAAACGCTATTACAAAATTTGAACTTATGTAGGTAGTTATATCCTTATGCATTACGATCACTCCATGAAATTCAATAAATTAAACGGACAATCAAAGCGTTCATGCTAATCGGTTAATTTCTCTAAGAGAAAAGACTGATTATATCAACAAGTGACGTAAAATTGTGACTACGCTTATCAAAACCCTTCCATAACTATTTACATATGTTATTTACGACTAATTCTTACTGTTATTTGTAAGAACTGAATGCTAAGTTATAAGTCAAAATTATGTGATGCTATTATACCATCGCTTGAAAGTTGGTAATGTGCAAAATCGGGAAAGTAATCTTCAATCTTGGATTTTCCAGCAAGAACTTTTTCGGCTAAAAGGTATTGCTTATTGAGAAAGAGGATAACAGAGATATTTCGTAACCACCTGAAAAATAGATTGAAAATGAGTATCATGTTTCTCGTATAAATTGATAGGTATAATAGCCTAATACAGTGAATAAACAATTATTAAACACACACACAGATTAGTCAAAACATAAAATAATCTAACAAGTCGTTTTTAGACAAAGTTAAATAAAACAATGCAATAAGCGAGCTTTTCGCTCTGAATTCTGTTAAAAACTATTTTCGTAAACAAAATTATTGGAATGTATAGAACATGTAATGTCTTAAATAGGCATAAAACATAATTTTGTATGTGAAACAGTTTTTTTTGTTTAATGAGCTATAAAACTTTAAGATTTAAAAAACAGAGAACCTCCGAAATTCTGAAACGATCAATAAGCTCGAAAAACACAAAAAAGTACATATAATAAAATCTGGCATAAAGCATAATTATGAGAAAACAAACGTTAAAAACACCTTTTTGTTTAACTATCCCAAAAGGCAAATAAACTGAATGTTAGGGGTTAAAGAATTTTATTATGAAATACCATACCTTCAGAATCTAAATAGTGAATAATATAATAAGAAAAAGTTAAATATGCACTTGTAATAATGAAGATATGCAATATTAATACGACCGTGTTAAGCCATACCTACAACACGCAACATCTTATGACTATTTCATGTACCATATAGTTTTTAATTTATTAGGGAGGGATGCGCGAACGCAATCCCCACTACCAAAAATTGCACGTCCGACTCGCCCGATTTGGGTGAGCGCAGAGGTCAGCCGGCCGAAGTGCAATGGCTTAGCCTCGCTCTGGAGGTACCGCCTTGCTGATCACGGTAACCCCAACGCCAAGTAAGTTTAATGACGGGACAAGTTTAATATTACGCAGCGAAGTAATGTTATAATTCATATAATTTACCTCATTTGCATATAAACAAATAATCTTCTAAACTATATAAACTATTAGTTGTAAAT
>JAYRBW010071295.1:0-26525 GCA_036023295.1 Invenusta paracnida | reverse complement strand
TAGCTGCACAAAGAAACCGGATGTTTTGCTGAGTACCGAATATGAGTATTCTATCATCGACCCCATCATTGGCAATATAATAAATTCTCGACCATCTTAGCGTTGTTGTCCATTCGTCTGTCAAATCAATTTCTCCACGCGTATGAGGAAGGACGGGTAACCGACTTGACCTAGAACGGTACAAGCTGCATCTGTATTTTGCCAGTGACGGCATTTCATCCATAACTTCGTCGTTATTGAAATCGACTGTTTCGAAAGCCTCTCGGTAAACTCTCTTAATGGGTATAAAAGGGTTTCTTATCGTAGCTTCTTTAGCTGATTCTACCGATTTTTTAATAATGATTTTGCTTGCCTCCGCGGGATGAGTATGCACACTCTTCGATGATTTCTGCTCCTGGTTAATAGTAACAGCAATTACTTTACAGGATTTTTTGTTGCACTTCCAATAAGTCGTGTCTGGTTTTTTTATATTCACGTGCAGTATGTAGCAATCCAGACACAAAATTTCGCCACCTCGCTTGGATTTAATAAACTCCATAGTCAGTGGGTGTATCTGTTAATACTGTACATGTATCACTAATATCTGTAAAAGTGAATGAAGTAAGGCTTATTATATTGTACTCCTATTATATAGTATAATATTCCTTTAATAAGGTGAACAGACATCAGTCCATTAGGTGTACCGATACAATGATCATTTCAATCTGATTACGTAATCGGATTAGTGTATTACAATGGTTAGGTGAATCGATACGTACCCATTAATACTGCTCTCTGCATTAATTAGGCTTACTTAACAAATTTATATTTTAGCAATATATGAATACAGAATACATTATTATAAATATAATAAGTAAGAAAGTAAGTAAGTATATATTTCTTGAAAACCTTCAATATAGGAATTTTAATAGTATAAGCAAGAGGAATAAATAAAAAATAAAAAAGTAAAACACACAAAAATAGACTCCTAAAACACACTCAATAAACTGTATCATAGGATAAAAAGGAACTACTATTAAAAAAGAAAACGGTGAGGTCATAAATATTCAGTCACTTTAGAGAGAGTACATGTCAGAGTCACGGGTCGGAAATCACATGTGAAATCTCTAGGAGGAGCGACCTTCGGGGTTGGTATAATGTAACGATGTAGACAAAGAGTTGACCATGTGCCATTTCGGAGTATGGGGGAGATAATGGAGGCCACCGGAGCAGCAATGGACTTCGCTGACTCCCTAATTAGCCTTAGTTGAGGATTTCGTCGGGTCCACCAGCTTTGTTCGGATTAACCTGTTCAGTCTTTTCTGCACAGCTTTTACGGAGGTTATAAATTCATCTGGGACCTCGGCAACCGGGGGGAGGAAGTCGAGTGAGGTTAGCCTATCGTGTTGGCCATTTCGAGACAGTTTTTTATGAGTCTGCACCACTGTTGAGGATGATGTTCCTTGTCTACCAGATGTGACGCATAAAATTTTTGCTTGAGTCGCTTGAAAAATGTATTGGCTTTGTTTCTAAATAACCTGCAACCGGTCATGTTTCCTGATTTCCAGGATGCCTGCTTAAGTTAAATCTAAGGTACATTTTGTTCTTTAGCTCTTGGCAATTACGTTGATACAAAAAATGAGCTTTATAATGTACTCTAACCTGATTTGTTAACGGTGAAAGATATCTTGGTTCCCCTTAACATTAATTCTAAAGCGTCTGCTGCTATAGCATCTCTAGCTAATTGCTGACGTTATTGTTCATGTTTACCTCATATAGCTAGTCTAATAAAAGACTCTAATTATATAACGGCAATATTGTCAAGCAAACAAAGTAAATTATAGTTGTGTAATCACGTTTACTCGCTTACAAGACCACATTGGTATACAATAGGATATTGCGTCATCCTTATATACATAAATTCTATCGGAATATGTTGCCTAACTTAATGGAGAGAGATCAAAATAACAGCTTAAACAAATATTTATTGATAAGGTATTCTCTATAAAAAAAGACAACACAACCATAGAACTTCAACAATTACTGATTTTGTAAGCAGCTTAATACTACTATTAGGAGACACAAAAGCTTTTTCAAAATATATAATCGTTTGTGTAGTGAAACAGTTTTATATATAAAGGCAATAAGTTGATTTTATAGACAATTTATGCATGTTAAAATTATCTAATAATGAATATTTGCTATTAAATTAAATTTTCTAAGAACGTTTAATACTACTTTTAACGGACCCATTTATATAAATTTTATCAAAATAAAACGATTTTCTATCGACGAAAATTTACAAGACGTTGTATACATATATGAAATGAATAAGAGTTAAACTTCTATGTTTAATTACTCAATGAATAAAACAATAATTAATAATAAAATAAGCATATTATAATAATTATAATATGCACCTTTTGTGACATGTCTAATATAATATTTACACATTGGTAATATTGCAAATAATGTAATAAATGGTCAATCAGATGGATATATTGTAAACGCTATAATACATTTAAATTGTAAATACATAAAAATAGTTTCTTTATTGATATTCGATGTATAGGAAAATTCGATGATTTCCTATTTAATCCGCAATATTGAATTTCTCCTAGTTCTGTTTATTTTTAGGGTGTTTTTAAGGGTGATACTCATTAGGTCATTAACATATTCTGTCATTAGTATAGAATAGTAAGTGCAAATTAGCTATGAAAATAACATAGTTCACTCGAGTCTAGAGGTAAGGCTTTAATCTTAGATAGGCAGTTGCGATGGGTAGCTCTGGATATTAAAATGAATATTTAATAAATCTTAATCCAGGCGATACAGCAGTGGGTTGCATATATGAAATAATTTGAGAAGAAAGCCTTCGCTAATTTCTTTATTGGACCACTACTATAGAAATTGATCAATATATGTACAAAGAATGGCAAGCTAAAATATTTCCCTTGAAAATGTTGTACATTTTGCGATTAATTATATCCTATAATTTCGGTTGATATTATATTGTAGTTGATTATATTATTTTATATATATGGGTCAACATATATTATTAAAAAAGGAAGTATGTTTATAATAACTCATTTACAAATTATTAAGGTATTTTTATCGTGATATTTAAAAATCTAGAAAGGATCAATAGTTTTACTACAAACTTACTTATTTAAATTGTTACGTCCATAGAGTATTGACAGATAGAGTTTCAACACTAATGAAATTGATTTAAATTGAGGCAACTATTTTGTAATTTGAAAACTGTAAGAATAATAATATTCCTTTAAATTTAATATCCATAAAACAGCATGCTTAATAAAACGGTATTGGGTATAAATGTAATAAATTGTCATTGTAAAACAGCCTAGGCCTACTTTTAATAATTCGAAAATAGCAATAAGTCTTGGAAATATTTTACAATGAATATTTAATGTACTTTATATATATATATTATAGATGCCTAATTTATATAAATGTTATTGAAATAAAACGATTTTCTGTTAATAAAATTTGATGCATGTGAAATCAGTAAGAGTTGAAACGATGTCTATTATTACTCCGTGGATACACCATTATCACCATTATCAACTAATTAAACGAACGTCTACTAAATAGAATTCATTCCAAAAATCATATATACATATTTTAATAATCTTCTTATGCTTATTTCAGTTAAAAATTAATCATTTTGCATTCAATGCTAATTTGCCATAACATTTTTATTTAAAGGTTGTCTTAATATTGCCTTATATTGATCTAAAATTCTTTCATTTCACAATTGTCTTCTGTATATGAGCCTTCAAACACTTGTAGTAAAATAGGTCAACTTCAAATAAAAGTAATGCGGTTTGATGCATTTCTATCTTGTATATTCTACGTTACAGCGTGTTACTAGTACTATATACAACCCATTTTAAATCACCTAGGAAGCTTTAAAATAGTAATAAATCGTGATCGACGTTTAGAGAATAAAAGACATAATATGTCTAATTGACTAAAATTCTGGTCTAGATTCGTACATATATATGTAAGTATTAAAAACATTTACTATGAAATGAATTAGACATTTCCAATTTAATCATACTAAATATAAACATATTTCAGAATATTGATGTGTAAACATATGTAATACATATCTAGAGCTGAATTTACTATTTCATAAACATAAATTTTACGTCAAACATATAATTTAAAATAAGAGAAAAAACAATATTTCAATGCATTAAATATTTTAAAAATATTACATTTATAAAATAAAAATTTGAATTTGAAGGAATAAATTAATCTAAATGTATATATATATATATATATAAATGAACATCTACAAATGAGGTAATTGATTAAAAGAATCATCTATACAAAAATCTAGCAAATAAAAATAAAAATTGCAAAATTATGATCAAATTTGGAGGTGTATCCATTGATAAATTAGTATATATTTATTTTGTATATAATTACTATAATTTAATATTTTTCGAAAAACGAGGTACCTAAAGCTATTTTGATGGCCATATAAAAGGTTTAATAACTACAATCAGGAAAAATTATTCTTCACCGTTATGTAAAAGCATAGCATCAAATGATTTAAATTATAATATAAATGGTTAATATGTTATACAACGATACATATAACATTCATATTTGAGTTACGTAATGTAGGAGTATCGATTGATAAGAATACTTCAACTTAACATCGCTCTATAACTTATAACTTGATAAAGGTGAGATGCAACGAGCATTTTCAGATTAAAATGCTACGTGACCCAACTACATTTTGGAAACATTATAAAATCTTTAACTGTACAATTATCTAATGATTCTAGCCTTGAAATCCATTTTTAATAACTTCCCGAATAACAAAGGTATGACGAGTTTTAGGAAACCTTTCCCTTCTATATAAACTGATTAAAGAGCCTTTTTGCAAATGGAAAAAATGGCTTTGTCATCGATTTAAACAAATATACCTTCTAGAAGTTATTAATTAATTTTCTCTTCATTTATATCGCCAAAGATGTTTTAACAGATATTTTAGCAGAATAAAAGATAAATTGTAGCAGTTGATAAAGAGAAAGCTCTTGCTGTGTATTATTTTATGCCCAATAAAGTGTTAGATTTATATTCATTTATTTAGTATTCTGTTTAATATAAAAATGAGCATGGCCAACATCATTATCAAAAAGATATTTGAACGATTATAAAATACTATTTAAGATCATTATTCATAATTTTAAATTAAAATGGTAATTTATTATATCTAGTAAAGTATTATATTCAAACAGATTAAATTTGCATTATAATAAGAGGTTTGAAGCCTTACTTATCAACTGCTGGTGTGCATATATTTATCCTGTAGTTAAGTATTAATAATAATTATGTAGTAACAGTGTTATGCAAAAAAATCTACTGACAATATCGGTATTCAATATTCATACATTCTAAACGCAAACACAACTCTTCTGTTTTCTAAAATAATACTGCTATGTTATTATTAATGCGCTTTGAATAGAAACGTTCAAAGTAAATCGACACATTTATTATTAATAATAATAATATAATCTTTGAATAGTATTCAACATGTTTGAATTGTAAATATATGTATTAAAATAGGAAGGGGTCAGATACACATAATTACATGAATAAAGTCATTTGAAAAGATTTTGCTTTCATTTTCTCCCAATCGGCATGAACATGTTTACAATGTATGTAGATAGGTAGATATATATGTAACATAACTTTACACATGATTATATATTTAAAACAGATAGATAACAATTATAATATCAAGATTCACCGTATATATCTTAAATTGTTTTACCCTTTTGTTGGAAAGAAAATTGTGTTTAAATTTGTGAATGTATATATTTGTATTATATTTGTTGATATATCTGCTGCAATATTAACAGTACAGATATATCACGATAATTGTTTAAACAATTTCCTAGAAAGCTGTCTTACCTGCTGCAATTGAATCAGCAGTTTAAAGCTAATTATTTTATTTTATGTTTACTTGTATTGTTATAGTTTTTAAGATTTTATTTAAAATATAGTAGCTAGTTGAATTTAAAGCACAATAAATTATTAGCTATTATTAATAATATGTTATTATTATATTAGTTAATTATAAGCTAAGAGTCTTTAATTGATTACATTTAAATTTACATATTTTCGTTCAGAATCGTTCTAAGTAGAAGTTAAGACAGATTATTTGACAAATTAAGATAGTAAAATTTCACTATAGCTACTAATTACTTGGCCATATTTAAAAACTACCCTCGTAACGTAAAATACATTATTGAATTTATTTAGAAGTAGCTAGTATTAATAAATCAGATTCATTTGTTTATTTGCGTATAACTTAGCAGCTGGAGTTAAACATTTCTGGAGTTTCATTTACTTTTTCTGATACAAAGGGTAATAAATATGCTTTTCTGTTAGAAATATAACGTTTTCACTGATGTAAAAAATATTGATATATCTACTTATTTTAAAATAGATAAATTATGTCTATGGCGTTTCAATAAAATTATCGAAACTCAAATGTTTGACACCAATTTCTAAGTAACACACAGATAACAAACAGGTCTAATAGACCGTATTAGCTTATTAAAACAACTTATTCATCGCTTTGAAATTGGAGACTTGTAAATAATTCCAAATAATTTGCTTTTAAATTTATAAGTTAATTAGAGTCTACATTGAGTTTTACAATGAATTAACGATTACTTCCATATTGATTAGAACAATATATCGCTACCCATCAGGTCCGGCATTTAAAGGTTTCGTTTTAATAGGACGTAAGTAACATGGAGTCAAAACGTATTTTATGTTATGTATTATACGTAATATGTTTTTATTTTAAAATAACGTAAAATGGATAAAAATATTATATTGGATTATATCGACTATAGATATTGAAAATATATTTTAGAATGAAATTGTCATCTTAAGTTGAATAAATTACTTTAATCTAATATTTTATATCACAGATGAAAATTACGTGAAAAAACGAATATAAATAACTATTTCGCAGCTCGGAAGAGTATGTATAGAATAATTATATGTATAATACTATGATTACAATAACAAATATGTGTCTATGTAAATTGTTTGTATAATAATTAAATATGTATATGCTGATTGTATAAAGCAATATATTGATTTGTGTTCGCTGGTAAATATGTACAAATGAAATAGAACAAGCGGACATATTCATTGATTTGTGCAGAACGCTATTAATTAAAAAGAAAATCAATTAAAACAGAATTATAAAAAGTTGGTTTAAAATTAAGATCACATTTTAACCGTAAAATTTAAAAATTTGTATTTAAATAGATACTTAGATTATGATGTTAAAATATACGTTCTACAGTTCTGCAATGAAGTCTGCGTTACTAATCTGACTTTGCATTACTATGAGTCAATATCATTCGTACAACTCTGGCAATGGAAATTAGATTTAAATTTATACTATGTACCTATTTAATATTATCTTTGTATATACATACATTTTAATAACGTCAAATTATATTCTTATATAACACATATATATATATAAACACATATATAGTATTACAATAAATACAGAATTAATTTCTAGCATATATTTGTACAATATATTTAAAGCAGTATAATGTTTTTTTATTATAAAAAAATGTATTTCTTATATTCGTGTAACTTCTCTGTGTACTGTGCAGCTCGGGATAGTTAAAAATTGTCACAAATTCAAACAAATACATAGAAAGCAATGTGTGAAGACCATTTTCTCTTGTTAAACTCGTGAAAGTGGGGTTAGTTACACTGATCGACTAGGTAGTTTTAATAATTCAAGATGCGTCGACAGAGTCCATCCAGAGTGCGATGCTCTGGACTTACGAAGGTCGCTTCCTTCGAATTACTTAATTGGAAAGAAGAAATGTTAGCGAGAAGAGTGTAAGTGGAAGAAATAATTAAGTAATCTTCATTTAACCCATCTGTGACTGAGTAGTCATTGTCTTAAGATCTTCAACTTCATGAATATGTATGTACGTGTGATTAAACATAAACTAACGCATTTCTAGTAAGGTTTATTCAATGAATTTGTAATTATTGTTGTCTAAGCATGATCGAACATTATTTGATTGATTTGTGATATTTTATTATTAATATTCATCATTTAACACATCTTAAAAAATGTTATTTTGACATAGTTGTAGAAAAAGTTTAATCACTCACTTGATCAATGCATACAATTTTAGAAGCTGTAAGTTTAAAGGCATCGCTTTATGTTGATATGGTGTGTGTGTGTGTGTTGAAATGTAAAAAAAAATATATATATATAAAGTTGTATCAGTCTCAATTTAAACACAATTTTGTAATGTAGATTAATTATGTAGATTATTAGATTTATTCTTAAAATGATATTTTATATTTAAAACAATTACAATGTTATTATAAGTAATAGTGTATCTTATTTAAAGATAAAATAACTTAATATTACACTTATAGTAGAAATAATATGTTACATATTGAATAACATATATATTACAATGGGTACATGATATTTATAAGTTATTTTATCTTTAAATAAGATAAAGCTAAAAGAGTAGTTACACAATTGATTACAATCATTACAAAGTAAATATTTTCCATGGAATTTACTAATTAAAATTAATTAGAAAGTAAGAGAGTGCTTTACTTTATTTATATTAAATACAATAATTTATGTTTATAAGGTGCATTATAAATATGAAACGAACTAAATGCGATAATATATTTGAGACATCGTTCGATTAATCAATAATTCTGAAATGTGCAATTGTTTTACTTACGCTATTAAAAATGCGTTATTTTTTAACTTTACATATTTCGCATGTACCTATTATATTTGGAAAAATGGAAGGGTGTTGATTTTGATTTTCTTTATCAATACAAGCAACTTATCAGAAATCAATATGTACAAACATACACTTATCCGTGAGGAATAATAGAAACTAATTCTTGAAATAATTTTAAGAAATAACAAATACAATTGACATCTAAATATTTCAAAATGAATATTAGAGTTGATGGCGGCGAGTACATGATATGGAGCAAGGGAAGCATACTATTTTTCACAAAGAAACTTTTGATTGATTATTTGTGGGGTAAAAGAAAAGTGCGTTATGTGCGATGTAAGTCACATCGGAGAATTCTGAGGAATGCTTTTTTGAACTGAGCATTAGCAAGTGCGTAGCAGAAGGGATTAATTGGGCTATTGATGTAACATAACCAGTAGGAAATATTGTAAAGATGGTCGTTTATACAGGTATATGCCGGCTCTTGTACATCGCAGAATCCCTTTATCAGAATTATAATGTGATAAGGGGTCCAACACACAACGAAAGCACCCAGAATAAGACTGATTGTTCGCAGGGCTTTCCGTGCTCGATTTTCGGATCGACCTCGCTCTACCTTTTCTTTTTTCTTTCGATGACGAAACCGTTTAGTGACCTCGCGAAGTGGAATTGTTAAAGGTAAAAATCGGCCTCGACCTTCTTTTTTTCCTTGTGCTGCCTTTGTTGACGAGGTAGTCTGATTGGTTACATTGACGATAGTACTGTTGTTATTATTATTGACGTTATTGTTGACGTTTGAGTAGCTGATTTGACTATTCACCTCACGAATCGGTGTCAGCGGTTTACCACTCGCTCCCTCTTCCGAGGATCCACCACAGGCATTTCGAGAATTTGACATAGACATAGAGGAATCATCGACTCCCTCACCGCCACTAGCATCACCATTCAATGGAAGCATCGCATCCGTTTCACAGGGCTCTTTGAACTCAAGTGGGAATGGTCGCTTCTTCCAAATCGGAGATCCCCTCTTATTCTCCATGTCAAAAACGTTTGCATCACCTTCTAGAGATCCAGATTTGGGGAGAATTTCGAGGAGCAACTTAACATTGTCACTTGAAGGAAGCGATTTTAAACTGTCCTGATCGATGTACTTGAGACCTTCAAAGCGCTCTGGATTTGCACTCAAAGCGTAGACATGGAAAAACTGATCTTGAGCTGCCGACTTAGCGTTAGGCGGCAGAGAAGAGCCTGTCGTTTGCGATTGGTAAAATCCGTCAGAGTTCTGCCCAGCTGAGAGAAGCGGCTGGTTCATGCTGTCTCCCATGTCTGATGACAGACCGCTTGCGGTGTGGTAGTCTGAATCGTTGGACGTTGTCGGTGTTGGGTTTGTATCCATACGGCGACCGGCTA
Organism: Invenusta paracnida; assembly: GCA_036023295.1. Lineage (NCBI taxonomy): Eukaryota > Metazoa > Platyhelminthes > Proseriata > Coelogynoporidae > Invenusta > Invenusta paracnida. The sequence goes on along the minus strand of JAYRBW010071295.1, from coordinate 16,323 downwards.
CTGTTGTCAAACCCCCAGAATGTGGGGACTGGTTTGGATGGAGAGGAGAAAGAAGAGGCGGTGGAAGGGGCGCCTGATTTGCGGGAACTTCAATGATCACCGGGGATTTGATGTTGGCGAGAATCGGTGATTTTGTGGTCTCAGGCAGTTTGTGCTTCTTGCGTTTATTGACAAGAACCGGAGCTGCCACAGGAATTGGTGTGCAATTGGCGTCAGAATCTGAGGGCAGCATGGGACTGCTAGAACGTTCATCGTCGGGACTGTTTTGTTCCACTCGATGTGTAAAACTAGTTGTTTGATATACGCCCCCTCGAGTACCAACATTCCCCGATTGCTTTCCGTGCGATTCCACCAACGTTTGGGTCTGTTCGTTGTTGTCCTGTTCTCGATAGTTTCGCGAATGCGTCTGCCGACTACTGCTTTCATTCTCGTCGTCACAATCGTCATCTCCGTCGTCATCGTTTTCATCGTCAGTTGCCTTACTCACTCCAACCCCGATGCGGGACATTGTCTGCCCTGCCATTGAAACCAGACTTGTCATCTTGCGCCTTTTGGCGTCGGACTTCTTTTGCAAATTAAGCGCCACGTGATAAATCCCGCCGTAGAGCACGAACATGACTATCAACGTGATCCAGAAGTAACCAATTGTGAGGATGGTGTTGAAAATTGGAGAGCTCACGAACTCCGCGTAACAGTCGGTCACTTTGCGTCGGTTTTCTGGATTGGTGAAGTAAGGCCAGCCCATGATGGTTGTAAAGAATATACTAGAAGGAAGCACCCATGTTGCTGCAACCATGATTAGTACACGACGATCAGTCCGCCAGTTCCGATACTTGGCCGGGATTCGAACGGAGCAGTAACGGTCGACGGTGATAAAGAAAACTGTGTACTGCGATGTGAGACAAGCTGTGTAGTCGAGTGAGAGCCACAGATCACAGAAAAGTTCCCCTAAAGGCCAGTAGCCAAGGAGGATGTAAAGCGTAAAAAAGTTCATTGAGAACACGCCGATAAGAAGATCAGTGACTGCTAGGGATGCGATGAAGTAGTTTGTAGGTGTTCGCAGGGTTCGTTCAATGAAGAAAGCTGCAATTACCAATAGATTGCCTCCAACTGTCGCCAAACTACAGATTGCTGTCAGGGTACCTGCAATTATCGTCCAAGCCAACGAGTAGGGCAGTCCAGTTGTACCATTGTTGACTGTGGTGATGTTATCGAAGAGGAGTATGGTATCTGGACTGGAAGACATACTGTTGAGATGCTCAGTTTCTCTCTACTTCACTTAGAAATAAGAAATTTCAACAAAGTATCGTAATGATAATTCAAAATATTCTTTTCTTGGTAATGTGGCGGCGATAGAGATGGCCATATTACTGATAATGGATTAACAAAAAATAAAGATAAGACGACTTAAAAGTAGATTGTTGATAATTAATGTTTGATATTGGTTGAACTCTGAATCATCATTATCATCATTGTTAAAGGGTTAATTAAGCAATCCCGTCAAAGTGTAAGATGGTGAATGAATATATTTTTCTCACATAAACCTATTTCACCGGGGCGTTGTCGTCTTCTTCCATTTTTCTCCACCAAACCAAAACCTGATGAGAACAAAAAATGAAAGATTAAAATACTAAAATTTTGCATGTAATTTTATAAACGTAGAATTTGGTTTACGGTATTAAGAATAATTAAGTTTAAAATTATTTGCGTATTAAATGCTAAAGTCGTCCTAAAAATGTGTTCGCAACAGAGAAGCGACAGTGAATAAACGATAAACGATAAATGTGAAACACGGAACTACTCACATAAAAAGAAGAACAAATAAAGAATTTGTTCACATGAAAGGGAAATATTTAGGCATTGAACAGCAATAATCACCTATTTGTTCAGCTCTTGATAACACATTTAATTCATTTCTATATTTAGCTAATCTTCCACCAGTCTTTCGCCTTGTCTTTTTCACTCTCTATTGAGATGCGAGGAGAGAAGAGGTGGAAGAGATAGTCGAGAACAAATAATACATCTCGAGAAACCAGAAAGAGTCCATCCGGTTCCTAAGTATTTACTCTTTCTCATCTTCTTTCCTTCTATCTTTGGGGCTCCCAAGTTTAAAGGATAATAAACTTAAGATGGTACAAGAGGAAGGTTTGTCCGCTATTAGATCATGCTGTGCTATGTGTATCTATCTATTCGCTAGGATATTATATACTTGCTCTAAAAGGTAGGATTTTGTGGGATTCTATATAATAGGAACAACAAGTATTCAACAAGTGCTGTGAGTGAGTTAACATATATTTCATAAATCATCCTACTAAAATATCCTATATATATAACTTTCTAAGGTTAATCTGATTAGAATCAAAAAGAGATGTTTTATTTGAATCCTTTCGATTTATTGCTGATTAATAGAAGTGGTGTTGGCTAATTACAGTTTGATTACAGAAAGTTCATAATCCAAATGTTAGTAGTAACTACATCTATATTACCAGAGACACATTAAAATTTGAAATTATATTATTAGTATATTATTTTATGGATAATGTTGGATGATATTTGAATGTAAAAATAATTAAAGTGGATCACTACATATAATGCTACTGCTTTTAAACCGAAGTTTAAGCCGACTAAGTTTTTTGGCTCATAGCAGTAAAGAGGGTTATAAAAAAATATATATTTTAAAATAACCTATGCAATACAAATAAATAAACTGATATGAGAATTTTTAAGCTACATATAAGTTTTCAAAATATAAAATATCTAATACGTGTTATGCTAAATTATTATGATATAACTTAATTTTATACATATACATATAGATACAACTTATTTTAGTTACCATTTGGAATAATAAATTGCACATGATTACGATTTTTTGCATTTTCATAATATCATAACAGTAGTAGGTATTATCCAGTGAATCACCCCGCTAACAACAAATTAATAAATATAAACAAATCCACGGTTTAAAATATTGAATTAAATAAAAAATCTGAAAATAGAAATTAGAAAACCACACGCTAAAAAATCGATCAACTAAGTTGCAGAAATTAAAGTATTTATTGAAAAATAGTTACTGATAGTTGCAACTGTATATATATATATATATTTGACATTGTTTGCATATTGAGCACAAAAATTGATTTTATTATTTGGTTCGCAAGATTGAAAATTGCACAAATAAGCCGAAAGGTAACATCGACTCACAAAAATAGGATTATATGATACTGATAAGAACATCCAGTTCTGACAACATTCTAAAATGAAAATTTGAGAGCTGTAGAAATAGATGGAAAAGGATGGATACAACAGTAGTTTTCGAATTGAGTTTGGAATATTGGTAATCTTTGCTATCTAGTCCTAACTGTCAAGAACATAATCTTCTTCTGGAAAGGACTGCCTCTATGTTATGTTCTATCTTGTGAAAGTATGAAATATTGTTTGTTGGGTGCACATTATATATTGTTGTTTCTAGTGTTGGGGTTTATTGCGAGTTCGACAACCATACGGCGGATGAGTAGAATAAATTGGGTAAATAATATGACGACGAATTCGAACAGCATGCTCAAATACATTTGAACATAGTCGGTTAATAAACTGCTACTCACTTCAAGATTCACCCAAAATGAGGAGCGACATGGCTTATAAGAGAAAGGGAATAACTGTATCGATGTGTACTTATTGATTACAAGTGTTTTCGTGTAGAGATCGAAGGAAATATATATTTTGTTTCAATATTTCAAAGTTACATTTATAATTGAATATGTTAAAGTGACATTTGCAGCCATTTTTAGAATGTTTGACAGAAAATAGACAATTTATTTCAGTAAAAATCAAGGAATTGTTGAGATTCGTAAAAAATTTGAAAATTAACCCATTAATGCCTAAGCTATTAAATCATCAAAATAACAGACAAAAAATTGAGTTATGAATTATATTGACTTATATACAATAATAAAATCATCAATTACAAAATCACTATTCAAAAAAGCAAATTTTCACAGTGTTCCAAAAATGGAACGTTGGGCAGTAGCGACTATTATATACAGTAAAACGTTAGGTAGTAGCGATTATTATACAGTAAAACGTTAAAACGTCTATGTATTTAAATGAAATTTGGTAAAACATTTGCCATGAAGTAGGACAAAATTTATGTTTCGGACATAAGTTGTGTATCAGTATATAACTTATATACAATATTTAGAAATATCTCAGTTAGATAATATGTTGATACAGTATATTGACAGTCGCTTATATTATCATCATCAAGCTAAGGTTTCATTAGATTAGGTATGCGATTAACAACCACAACAAAATTTTCAGTTTTCCATTTAAAAAGCTGCGATTTATAGCTCATTTCGTAAAAAAAGACGTATTTTTACATATCTATGTTATATATAAATATCTATATAACATTTATTTATGATTTAATTTCATCACAAATGTGAAATTAAAATCATTTGATATTTCGTAAAAAATTCCAAAAAATCATTTAATTTTCAAGGGAATCAGTTTTAATGAACAAAAAACCAGTAAATTTTCTGAAAAAAATATTTCGTTTTCTAACTTCAATAAAAAAACAATTTTTATAAGAGTGAATTCTACCCTTTTTAATTATATTGAATGGCAGATATTTCTAAATTCTTGCTCTTTTCCATACTTGTAAACACATCATAAAACACATTCAATTATGACTATCTTAAAAGTCATTGGATCATAGAACTATATTTTCTCGGTATAGGCTCTAATAGCGCACTAGATTATGATATGAAGGTCATATGGTGATGCTATATTCTGCCCAACTATAGTAGGTATATGTTCATTGAGTATAGTTGATTATTGATGCCACTGCCACCACCACTAAAGTTGTAATGCCACGTTTGACGTACAATGCACGTCCGGCGCTGGCTTATTAAAAACATGTTTTGTTTTTTGGGTAGAGAAATGCAGACCAGATATGAATCGATTATTTTTGGAAAGGTTTTTGGTGAATTTTAAGCTGTAAAAGTTTATTGTGTGCTATGACATATTTTACCATTTTTGATAATTTTCAAAAACAAATTATTATTTTTAATAGATACTTAATATACATAGGTATAAATCGTAAAATGATAAATTTAAGCAATTAAATGTTCATTTGTACGTAGCACCAAGATTGTATTAGTTTTATTAAATTGAAAGGTACCGACATACTCTTTAATTTGAACAATAGATATAATTGTACCTTATTACTCGCTAGCGTAAATTATACACATATATATACCTAGCTTATATTATTTTGATAACTGCCAATAAAAGTACTTGTTAAAGTACATAAAAAAGCGTATTTAAACAAAATTAATCGCCCTTAACAGCATATTGAATGTATAATGTGTTTATATTTATCTTTGCGGGAATACATTGATTTATCGACATCTAATTGAGCGAATTGTACTTAAAACAAATTAGTAGGGAATAAATCGATTCTCGAATATAAATCAGTTGCGGTAAAAAGGCGATATCATACGCTAGTGGTGAATGACCTAAACACATACTAACAAGATATCAGTGCGCTTTGTCGGTCACAAAGATCTTCATTTTTAATATTCTTTCATTCAAATCGAGATAACACATTACGTGGAGGGTACGATTGCTTATGTATATTTATACACAATACTAGTACATATCTATGCACGGAGAAATCACGTCGGACTTAGGAACAAAACAGAGAGAACACGGTCCTAAACACGTAACTCTGATATTATATTATGAAGGTATTTCGAAAATGGCAAAGCTGAGAGAGGAAGATTTAGCTTGGTTGTCACAATAAAAGACAGGCAAGAAGGAGGAGGTGAGACTGAGGAGAGGAGAGGAGAAGAGAGGAGAGAAGAAGTTATGAGGTGTGGATTTGCAATTCCTACAGATACATATGTACATATACCAATCAATTCCACTGAGGCGTTTGAATTTCCAACGTAGAAGGATAATTTAATTGACACATGCTATTAGAATTGTTGGTGACGGTCGGTCGGTCCAGTTTCAATGTCTTCTTACTTATATTCTTCTTTTCTAAACACTGCGAAGAATGTTCTTATAGCAACATCCTCAGTCTTGTATATATGTGTGACACTTTGGAAATACTATATTATGCTGAAAGAATCGCTACTTCCCTATAACACTGTTCCTCAAAGTTTACACCAAGAGTGAAGTGAAAAGATGACATATTTTTACAACTGACCACATTACCCCAACGTACGGGCTTCAGGCTGTTTAAGAATTTACGATTTTTTAAACTTTTACGACTAGATTTGTTGTGTTTTTTGTAAACGCCATCCCCACTTTTTCATGTTTGAATAAATCAATGAATTTTTGAAGACACTTTATATTGAATAGGTTTAACAATTTAATTATAAGATTAAAAGGTGGACTGCTTTTTGCAAGAAATACGTTGGTGTATACAATATCCTCATAAAAAATGTATTTGCATATATTACACACATATAAGTGAAATGTTTTCGCTGATAACCATTAAGTTAGAATCTTAGTCAATTATCACACTCGTGATAATATATTTGTGTGCATACATTTCAGATAAAATGTATGTATAAAAATGTAGCTCTAAGATCATGTCATGCTATTTATATATATTGCTAAAGTTCATATTTAAATATAAAGTATTTTTACTAACATTTTAAGAAATATCTTAATGTGCTTAATTTTAATGCACCGAAGTTGGATATTAGTACAGTAATTATTTAATCTGAGCAGCACATATTACTCTTAAAGTTGACAGTAACGATTTCAACTAGACTGTTAAAAACTTACTAAAAGTTAGTTTTTTATATAAAAATAAAAATAAAATTAATAGACATAACATTTTAATTATTTTATTATATAACGTAATACGTGACAACACTATCTCTTCTTCAGGTACAATGAATGTAAGTAATAATATCTGAGTATGACGAGTATCAAAGGTAAGATTATATAGCTTGCATATAACCCGTCGACCAGTTTCATATTATAATGTATTGAATATCTGAAGAGGGGGCAGCATCGTCTCAAAATGGTTTGTAGGTATGTACAATAAAATGTATTTTAATTTATGTTTGATTGTTTTCACTTGGATTTATAAGACAGGTATTCTCTACCAAACATTTACTTTGATCTATCATCGAACATCATTTTGTAGCACTGATTTTGATTAATGCCAAAATTAATGTTAATGTATTTAACAGTTCAATGCTAACGCTGTTATATATAATACATATAATAAGTACATTTTTTTTTCAATAATGCAATATCATCATTTTAATTGCAATTTTGCAGACATAAAAAGATGATGTTAAATAGGTAATGAAAACATAATCATATTTTTAATTACAAACCGATTAAACTACACAATATATTTTAATAATGTATAATTACTAATTATTTTTTCGATAAATGATTGCTATGCAAAAAGTACCTTATTAATTGTATTGTATAGATTTATTAATATTGTATTTTTTCGTTTGCCTTAAACATGCATTTAAGTATTTATACACCTTTTTTTAGTATATATTCATTGATATTTTATGAATTATTGCTTATTAAAAAATGCAAATATCGAAATTATTTCATCAAATAAGGTCTATACGTATACTTTTTACAAATATAAGAACAGTCTGGTTTACTTATTAATGAGCTTTAATTTATGGGTGTACATTTCATTCATTATTAAATTCACATTGCATAATATATTTGGAGAACAATATAAATTTCTCTATCAGCTTTATACTATAGATGGGGATTGAATTACAGTTTGGTATAATACGACATATATTATAGTCTACGTGTACAATGTTAATTAAGTAAGTCATCTAAGCTGTCCTTGGCAGACATCTTTATATCAGGGACTAAATTGAAATAAATAAAAACACTATAAACCTGGCTATTATATTATATTGTGATGCTCTAAAACTGCCCGTAATGGCACAGCCCTATTATTCATATGGCAAAAATGTATGCATTAATACTGTCTAACTGGTTAATTTAAATCTGCCATATAGTATCTGCATATATGTTTGTATATAACCAAAGTACTTTGCATCAAGCGAAAGAAAGTATGATATTATATATTAGCAATTTCTGCGCCTTCTGTACTCCTGCTTTTGCTAAAGGGAATGATTTACTAACTCAAAATCCATTTAGACTGGCGATGCCTTTGCATACAATATAAGTACCTATATCTATATATACATTACTAGTCGAGTACGGCATGGTAGTGTGGTCTCTGAAGTAAGAAACTACTGTTTAGAGCTTAACTGACGAAGGAAAGAAGGTCACAGTGAGTAAGGAGAATGAACGAGATAATTAATGAAGTCATTTTTCATCAGTGAAACCTCTTACGGTATACGTGTTTTAGCCCGGATGTTCTGTTCGGAAAGGGGTGTCGGACGTAGGCATTGTGTAATCCTGAGTTCACCCTCACACCCCCCCCCCCCCCATCCACCTCCTAACCTTTCCATCTCCTCTCTCTTTAGATCAAATAGAAGGAAGAGGAAAAGAGGGGTTTGCGATCGTCAGGTCGGAGGAGTATGACTATAACCCATGCTACATGTTCTCTTCTGCCAAAATTACTTTTACAAGATGGTAATACAACGCTACTGGAAGTTACGGGGGAGATACTGAGGAAACCTTCGGGGCGCTAAAAAATCAGGACATAACTGGCTCAAGCTGATGGGGGGCATTGTATTTAGTTAAGGAGAGGAGAGGAAAAGAGAGGAAATTTGATGTAAGGATCTGATGGACAGAACGGATTTGTTCGTTTTCATCTACTCTTTCTCTCTCCTTTTTTAAATTCAAAACTAGAAAACTAGACCGGTACAACCACAACTACCAATATGGCACTGTATCAAGAATTTCTACGTTGGTAGCTGCTTGCTAGAACTAAGACTTACAGTCTTTAAAGGGTTTTTATCTTTACATTTATAACTTGCAGTGGCTAATGTCTCTGTGACTTCTTCCTAATTTTGTGAATTTCTAACGATATACAGATTATTAAGTTAGTTCCCGACGCTATATAACTCAGACATGCTCTTTCTTGTGTCTTTTACTATAATTAGAAGCGTTCGGCTAGAATATGACGTCTATAATATTAAGCTTGTAAGTACATATAAGTATGATACATACAACATATATAGATATTACAGAGCATTACAATGAATTGATGTTATTTTACAATTGTACATATATGAGTTTAGGATATCATTGATTAATTAATTTTTTAAACTCAGATTCGCAATGAATGATTTAATTTCGATTGTTAAATTGAATGAAAATATTTCCTGTCAAAGTTATGCATTTCTATTTAATTATATAAGTCATATTATATCGTATTGTTAACAAATATTATATTATAAAAGTATATATAGGATTCTATCTAAAAAATGACAAATTGAAAGCCTTTAAAGATTGAAAAATGTTAATAACATTATCATTTATATTTTCATTGCATTAACTGCGTAATTAACTTATCCACAACAGCGGGGGGGTGAAGTTTAAGGACCCTTTAGTGCGATTTTTAAATGAACAAATGGAGAAATGTAAGTTTCTGTGACTTTTATCAACTTTTTTACAACTTTTTCTTGCTGTACACAAAGGAGTGACAATCAAAAATACACCCTCTGTAAAAAATGTGCGAAACATACCTTTTGTATAAAATTTACTCGACATAACTCTCAAAATCAAAGAAACTCTGATTCTGGTAGTGATTAATTTATTGCAATAACTTTCAATGTACAAAAAAAATTTTTTTTTCAAATTAATTTTAAAAATTAAAATGTATATTTTTTACTTTTTTATAAATAAAAAATCTGTCTTCATTTTTTCTTTTAACTACATGCGAAGTTTTAAACTCTACTCTATTAGAAAGTTAAACAATTATGTGGGAACCTATTGAGCCCCCTAATCGTGCAGTCAGTTTTTCAGGGAACAGATTGCTTCATGTCGTAAAATTAGTTTTCTAAAATTACTTGCATACACTAGTAAGTATATTTATTCAAATTTTAATCATATTTTACAATCAAAGTTTATACTTTTAGTTATTTTTCTAACTATGTAGCTAATTAAGGCCGTTTATTTATCCTAATTATCGTTTCAGTTGTACTCAAAATCATCAACCATTAAACACATCTAACTGATCAACTGATTGTAAAACAAATTGATTTCTGTAGACAAATTGTATAAATAGTGAAATGTTTGTTATAATAGTTTTAATAATATTGTACATATTTAATTAAGAATTTATACTTGTACATTTAACATTGGTTATACGGCATGATAAAAATGACGTGGTAATTGAAACATAATACTAATACTTATCCATTAATGAAAAAATTCAATCAAACCTTAAGAAATAGGTGATGTTGAAATGTTATTATTTCGTGGTCATATATATTAAAATTACGCTCTAAATAATTATTGTCAATTATTCTGAAACGAATGAGAAATAAAATTTATATTTTGGTTTGACGTAGTACATATTTTAATACCCTTTCCTACACTTATAGGAATCTAAAATGTATAAACCTCTAATAATTACAAATGAAAAGTACACCATCATAAATATAGCTCGTGAGTAGAAAGTACAGCAATTTACCGCCTTGTATTAATTTATTGTAGCCATGAATATGACAAATTTATAAATCGGTGCATTAATTATTTCCCTTTGTAATGTCTCGTCGGATACCTTTCTCTTTAAATCTCCTTGTTCGCTTGCAATCGGGCGGAAATTAATGTTCCCTGTAGTATTTATATTTATATTTATATTTAAATAATAATTATTTGTTTCCTCATTTGTAAGTTATTTAAAAGTAGGTACACATATAAGTACAATTACATATGGGGTCCAGAGCTGAACTGAATGGAAACTAAAATGAATTTTATGAAACGAATTATCTGCCGGAGAAGAGTAACACATTCACAATCCGATTGCCCAAAAATGGAGAGTAATTTCACTTTCTGACTAAATGAGTACCGAAAGGTACTTACTTAGTTTATTTTCTGTTCAGATTAAACTCTACCTACCCCGCAAGCGCTTAAGAGTGTATATATATATAGATACTTGTCACTCTATGGTATGATATGAGATAAAACAACACCCACATCCCCCTTTCCCTCTTCATTTCAGTAATTCATACACTCTTCAGATTCCAATTGAGTACTGCAATTATACATATTTAATGTCCTAAAATCTAGAGAATTGATTGATTATGTTTGTCATGATAGTATATTGCTCCTATACTTTTTGACTTTTTAACACATGCCCTACAGTATTTACACCTGGAATTTAGTGTCTTTTTAAATCAACTTAGATTTGAAACATACTATTATCATCATTATATTTGTAATATGTCTAAATAGATTTTTTAATAGATTGTTACTAACGTATGATTAACACGTGAACCAGGCATGTACATATAATTAGTTAAAAATCATTTAGTATGTACTTTTCTGTGTATTCTTCAGACGTGTCTCGAGTAATATTCGTTGTCTTAATTAATTAATAGGAGTAAGAGTACCCCATATGAATGTATCAAAGAATTATAAGTACTACATTTAATGATAAAAGAACAACGTCCTTGATCGGCATTTTCGTTCTGTTTGCAAATGATTTGTATCGCCTTCATTAATTTAATTCGCACACATATTATAAATACGAGCATACATATACATATAGGGCAATTGCTTTGTCCTCATTAATCTGATTGCATCATCGGTGACGTTATTATTATTAGAAATACAATATAATATGAATTATGAATTTATTAATATTACCCAGTAAGTAATGTACCTAACACACTTTATTACCCATATTACAATACAAAAGTATTAAAAACGTTATATCATACGTTTCGGAAATTTTCGCGGTAAGCTGGTCTAAACGAGACTCTAAACTCTGAACAGCTGGTTCGCTGAATATAGATTCATACATAAACATAACAAGCTAATTATATAGTTCGTGACAAGAGTTCTTCGAAGTGTTTCTATTAAGAAAATCATTTTTTGGCTATCAAACTCATCGTTAATAATACAAATTTCAATTGTTTAATGCATAGCAATATTTCTACTACCTTATTAATTAACATTTTTATAAATCGATATTATTTCATAGATATATATATTTCCAAATATATTTCATAGAAATCAGTATTACGACACGCTAATATTTATAACTCTTTCCTATGACTTTCTAGATGTATGGGTCATACAAATCAGAAACCAAAATTAATTACGAAACGACCTATATTACCATTGAAAGTCATTGAATTATTCTGAAATAAAATTTTTGTTTTTGCATAATTTTACGTTTTTTATATCGATTGTAATCAAATACTTCATTTGTAACGTCCGCTGTAAAAGTGAAGGTATAAGTTAATTTCAATAATAATAATAATAATAGGATGGTGCAAAACTCGACCACTCTAGCATGTATCGTAGGTAATTATTTGTGTAATTACTTAATTTTATCGCTAAAATCTAATTAAGAAAGTAATCTAGACATACATGTCTGCTTAGATTATGTATATACTATGTATGCATATTTCTAAATATCACAAACAATATTGATTTTGAAGTGTTTGTCTTAATAATAGTTAATAAATAAGCTTTAACTGCAAAAGATGACATAAAAATAAAATAATATATATTATCTGATGAAATGAAATTGCTGAAATGAAACACATTAACACGAAATATATATGTGGGATTCTGAAACCTCTTAAGTTTGAAATGCTATCAAGTAATATGTTTAATATTTTAAAAAATATTTTTAATGGTGATCTCATAAGATATTATATATAGATAAACATTTTCGTGTACTTATGTATTTAGTATATAAATACAAATTTATATTGATGTGCCCTAAATTACCTATGTTCTCAATACATTGTAACCAAAATTAAAATGAAAACGTTTTAGATTTCCCCTTAATATAATATTTTAAAGCATGTATATTTATATCTAAAGGAAAAAATCACATAAATTAATAATTATTTTAATTTGTGTTGTTCTTTCAAAATTAAGTAAATTATACGTGATTAAAAAATAAGATATTCTGTTTCTCTTTAAATGTTGCTACTGCTTCCAAAGTTTCAATCCCAAATAATACTTGTGATTACTTAATACTATAGTGTAATAAAACTTCAACTTACTTACAATAATACGTATAAACAAGTAAAAATTGTATTTTGATGCATGAACCGAATATTTAAATATATACAATTTTATCAATTACTACATATAAATAAAATAAATTGATCATGTTTTAAAAGTATTTTTATATAATATTGAATTTCCACCCCACATATTTGGATGTTTTAATGAATAAAAATGTTGTTAAATTAAACAACTGAAGTCCGCTGATGGTATTTTACACTAATATTCTTATATTCTTGTTTTTTTAGACAAAAAAAGCATAACTAGTTTTAATTAGTATAGTTCTAAAAATCTGATAAAGTTTTGTATTTTATATTACTAAAAGCAAATTATCTGCAAATATGCGAGCAATATTAAAATAAGAAATAGTCTTTTATCAATAATAATAGAAAAATCACAAGCAAACGTACATAATTAGAAAGTAATAAGTATGTTGTGCCTTTTCATTTGGTTTGGCTAAATATTTTACGTGATAAATAAGTACATTTTAATAAAATATGTGTATGTATGTCAGTATCTATTTAGTTATTTATTTACCAAAAACGTGCAGTTACCTATTCACTGGCACCTTGTCGCACGGCACTAATGCAAATATGACATACATATAAATAATAACAATGACAAATTACATTTTTACAGTTTTGTCTTAATAGCGTTAATGTGTTTTTTTAAAGTTTTATCAGGTAGGTCATTCCAATAAGTTATATAAGTTATATCTCTAAGTTGTATATACATACTATATGTATGTGTATATGTGTATATTTTGCTTCTAAACTGATGTTATTGGAATACATTATCTTTATAATGAATTAAAAAATATATTTGGTATGCTATAGTTGTAAATCGATAATGATATGAGCCAAATATTGTTAAATGTACCTAAATGAAGGTAATCAATAAATATTACTAGGGATCATTCTGTCATAAAACTCGTAAGCTTATTTCCATCGATTTTCTACGAATATAGTTTGAGTAACTTACGAGGACACTCTAATATACACTTATAACTAACGTAAAATAATTTATATTTTCAGATGACATAATTGAAGATTTTTATTTTTAAAGATATAACATTTGCCAGTCATTCGTTTTCGAAATTAGAGACGTGATATTTCCATTTCCGGATAGATCGATATTGAATTATATAAAATATATTAATAAACTAATTTTACGCTGTATTGGGCACGACGTATATTTTTCTATTTGTTAATCGCTGTGTTGTCCCAAATATTTTATATTATTCTTTCTTCATTATTCTCTCGTCTCATTTGTGGCTCTCTCCAGCCCCGCCCCCCCCCCCACCTCTCAATTGAAGATCTCCTTGTCAGCTATCTATCTCCACCAGAGTATTGAAGCTTTTAGGATCACAATTTGGTCAGCTTTGGTATAGTACATTGCTCATAGTAATGTATACATACATACATAGGTAGGTAGCTTCTCTTGTCAACATTAGTAATTAAAATGGACAACTTGCTTATTGGCAAGATGTGTTTGCATACTCTATGAATTATATATCAATTGATATATTGCCATATATTGCTATATATATACATAATTAGATACACCAGTGTATCCTATAACTTACCTGCGCACATATATCCTGAGCAATGTACATATCAAATGGCCTATTAAAAAATAACCTGTTATTGAATAAGAATTTTCTATGGTGATTATTACAAACACTCTAACAATTGTTCGAATATTAATGGACTAATGCTTTTACAGCAAGTAGAAATTACGAAATAAACAAATTAGCAGTGTATATTCACTTTGGACAATTGGATCAGGACTAACTAAAACCAAATATAAATAGAGTAGTAAAACCACTAATTTCAATGATATTACTCCTTTAAAACCAAATATAGTTATTGAGTTAAAGCGAACAATTGCGAAAAAATATAATAAAATGATACCAAGAATGTTACCCATGATTGTCAATCTAATATAAATATGTCATAATTTGTTCAAATTTTGCCTAATTTAAGTCCTTCATTTGCAACTAAACATATTGATAAATGAATATCCCTAAACTCACTTATAATGTTCAATATTACAATAAAGAGTTAGTTATGATTTAATTTCTCAATTGTGGATCAATATTTAATTTAATTTTTTTCATGTTATATTATTATCTTAGCAAGACTATTTTTTTAATAATAGCATGTCCCATAAGGCCGGAATATTCAATACGATATTAGCTGCAACGTTAATTATAACAAAACATTTCTAAATTTTAATAGGCAAGATATATGTAAGTCCAGGTATGGTAGATATGGATTAGTGTATGCTACCGAAAATAGTACATAATTTATAAATTGAAAGTTCAAGGTATCCCTACAGATTTGATCTGCTACTCCGCTCCATATTATTCTAACTTTGCGACATAAATTAAGTTGGAATTTCAGCTTTATTTATCAGCTAGATCATCTCCCTAGGCCGCTGATTTCTTCTGACAGATTTGTGAGAGTCCTTCCTAATATTATGCGACATTCGGAGAGTTCTATTAACATCAAAAATCATCTCTCCACGTGCTTCTTTGCCTTCATCGTTAAATAGTTATTTAGTTAGTAGATTTGCAGAAGTTCAATGAAACATATTTCGAGGTGGAGGAAATAAGTTATAAGTGTTCACATGCCATTTTAGAAGAACAAATGTTATTTTTACTATTAAAAAGAATAGTTGAAAATCAGCGTGCTTCATCAAAGCATTAACGATATTAACGTTGCACGATATCATTTTAATGATAAATCTAGTTATGTTTAAAAACTTTTTATTGTGACTTATTATTAAAATTGTCATATCATTAGTCATGACTAAGAGGGTTACAAATCGACATCTAAATTGATTACTATTATTCTGACACCACATATACATACATATATATGCACAATATGTATATAAAAATTGTCAAAAAACACAAAAGTTAACCTGTGGTCAATATATATACAGGGTGTCCAAAAAGTGCCGCCCGATTTTTGGTACAATGTAAAAGAAACATTTAATCCATTAGATTTATTAAATTATTAATATAATTACAACGTAAATGTAATATAAAAAGAACAATAATTTGAAAAAACATCAGTTGAGTCAATAATTCAGTTAAACTGCTCAAAACGCTCACCGTTATGATCAATGCATTGCTGCAAT
>JAYRBW010071284.1:0-26526 GCA_036023295.1 Invenusta paracnida | reverse complement strand
TTTAATTGTTTGTGATCTTGGTAAGCTCATTAACTCATTTTTTGATCCGTTTGACATTTGATTGTTTGTGATTGTAAAATTGATAATAAAACTGTGAAATAAATTATTATTAGATTTACACCCCACTTCTGGAACAACCTGTACATATATATGTATATGCAAAACTATATTAACGATACAAGAGTTTCTTTTCAATATAGATATAGATATTGATATATATATATAGATATTTCCTTTATTTGTATACATAATATCGAATATTCTCTATTATATATTTTATAAAAGAAAAAAAAATTAAATATTTTGAATGAAATTACTTATTACTAATTATGTAAACCATAGAAATTGAATTTTATCCAAGTATATCTATCTATTCGTAGCATATATTCGGGACTCGGAATGTGTATCCAATTGGAATTGAATAAAACTTGTACGAAAGGGTTTAGATCTGGCGATTGAGATGGTCAAGGTAAAATAATAATTTTCTGATCATCCATAAACTTCAGTGTTGTACGAGCATTATGGCAACTTGCACTGTCCTAGACGAACGTCTTTTCATTACCAGGGGAACAAAAGGAATAAGATGGTTTTAAAGTATGTCGATATAATGGGCTGCATTGATCTTGGTAGGAATACTAGTAAGAGAATTATGCCAATTGTATGAGATTCCACCAAAAGCGTTGACTTTCCAACTTGAAGAATAAACTATAGGTCGTGTTAAACTTTGTTGAAATTGTGCTCTTTATGGCATCTAGTGTATCTTCTTTGACGTGATTGAACCTGTTCAAAGGGCGATTCATCGATAAAAATACATCGTCGCCCCTGTTGTATAGAGTCCAATGCTAGTGTTTTTGTGTAAAGTTCAGACGAGCTTCTTTGTGTCGTGATAATAATGAGTTCTTGATGGTTATATAACCATGGAGACCACCAGAAATTAATCGTCTTCTTACAGTTGAGTCATAATACTGTACTGCGATTGACACCATAATGGTTGCATAAATAGTTTACTGATATATTTTCAAGGTTATTCAAAGCAACAATGGAATTACTGTTTAGGATTTAAAAATACATGACAAAAGACTCAAACGTAAGCAAAATCTTGAGCTTTGATACGAATGTCTACAGCAAACTCATATTTGGTGTCAAAACAATTTACTCGGAGATGGCAACAACATGGTGTCCAAGCTTCAAGCTTAACTTTAAGATGACGATTAATTTCTTCTGGTCTCCATATGATTATATAGCCATCAAGAAACCTATGTTATCAAAACGACAAAAAGAAGAATCGTCTAGGCACAACAACACCTAGATTTAGAATGGGTCATAGCATGGAACTCAAATCATTCGAAAAGAGGATCGGAAAGAGTGAGGAAGGCGAGTGCAGACTGTGCGGAGAGGAAGAAGAAACGAACGAACACATCATGATGAGATGCCCGGGAACTCTTAAGATAAGAATGGACAAAACCATCAAAGAAATGGCCGATATGTGCAACCATCCCCTGATGGTGGTCAAGATGTGGAAATGGTTTAAAAAGAAAGGTCTGACTGTGGTGTGAGCAACAACAACAACATCGACAGATTTAAAGTCGTTATCTTAACCTTAGAAAATATTGTTTTTAATTAAAACTGATACAATTATACTTACAATTTTACTTTAAAATACTGATGCCCGTATTTGCCCTTTGAATTAATTACAAAATATGGATTACAATTTAATAAAAGAAGCTTTAACATTTAGATTATACTGATGTCAGTTGCTTTAGTGGCGATAATATACATTCTAGAATATATTTTAAAGAATTAGTATGTACTGATACTATTTTGTAAAAATGATTTTATAACAACTATTTAAATGTATACTAGTTATAATTAACTTTAATGAAATAAGACTTTCCTCCTGTGAGCATAATATTTTATTGAAATTTCTTAAAATTGAAGTAATATTTACAAAAAATATATCAAAAAAGTAAACCAATATATTAAATTTGTTTGTTAAATATTAATATGATATTTCATATGTAAAAACCATAAAATTCAATATGTACTTGTTGGTGTAATAATTGGAAAATAGTAGTCTTTAAATTTAAAAATAGATAACAAAAAGTAGACAAAACATTATTTTATATATTAAATAATGTAATCTGATATTAATATGTAAAACACCATAAATTCTAATATATATGTACTTGGTGTAATAATTGGAAAATAGCCGTCTTTAAAAATAGATAACAAAAGTAAACAAAATATGATTTTATATATTAAATAATGTAATCTGATATTAATATGTAAAACACCATAAATTTTAATATGGTGTAATTCAATGTAAGTGTAATAATTGGAAAATTGACGTCTGCAAATCTATTTTTTTATATAAATATCTAATATAATAATTTTAAAAATCTGTTAATTTTTCTTTTATTAATTTATCCTTGTAATTATTCGTTTTATTTTGTACTTACTAAATGGTATACAAAATACAATTTTATACGTAGAATACAACTGTATTCGATATATAATTTTACAAGATAATAAAACTAATCTTAAACATCGCATAAAAACACCATCGGACTTTTACTATTCAAACGATTTATTTTAGTCTGTCTTATCAACATATTTTTCTTTATTATATTATTAAACATATAAAACTATTGGTTATTTTATTTTGAGTAACTAAATACAATCACAAATATTGCCTTTAGAGATATAATTAGCCGAATTTTACATAAGTTTGTTATGTTTCATTTATTTCCTTTGTAACGTTCATCTGCAGTTATATTTAACAATATTTTAGTGGCATGTTTCTTTTTAAAATAACTAACTAGCGAGATTTCATTTTAATATAAACTATCAATTCGATATACTGCCTGTTGGAAAACTGTAAGAGTTATAATCATTAAGTTTGTAAATGTACTTGTTGGTTTGTCTCTCACTATAGCCGCTTCCTTTCTATAATATTCTCTTGCATGGCGTATGCCGGATCTCTGTGCCAAATGACACACGTACACACACATCTGATCTCAGTCTCTCAGCAAAAGTAAAGAAGACAGCATTAAGGAGTTGAAACATGAATCGTCTCATAGGTCCCCTAGCAGATCATCCAGGCATTCTTCTCGTTCTGATTTGACTCCAAGAAGAGAGGAGAAGCCACGAGAGTGGCAGCACTTGAAGAAAGAGGTTTATTTTAAAGAGAATTGTAATGTATAATGGGTCAAAAGTTAACATTTTTGTAACATACCAATACCGTTATTATTAAAAGCTAAAATCTGTGTTTTATTAGTAAACTCGGATTAATCAGACCAAAATTAGGTTATTTAGCTAGTTATATAGCCTTGTTGAATATATAGCTAAATTACGTTATACATATTAGTTAATGCGAGGCCAATATTGTCATTTGACATCACTGAACAATTTAGTTTGTGCCATTGATATTCTTACTATTTTAGAAGTTCAAACTGTTAAATCGCTACATTGTAATCTTCTTGATTTAATGATCAGCTTAGCCACTAATTAAAAAATAATTGCTCAAAGTATTTAATTATATGAGTGATAGATTTATTTAATTATCAAGTGTTTAGTAATGATTATACAAAATTATTTTTTAATTAAGAATTTCCTATAATTTTAGTGTAGCAAATCTTCCACACGTTTACTAAAGTTTGTCTTTAATAAACAAGTATTATGTATGTATATCAAAATTTTAAATGCACAACTCACCCTTTCGTAAAACACCAAATATAATAATTATATAACCTATAAGACATAAATAATTAGCAGACAAAGATCTGTACAGAACGAGTCGATAGAGATGACGAATATAGGAGTAAATTACATAATTTAAACATGGGAAGATGCGCAAATAAATAAAGCTGAAGATATTACTGTACCGTATTTATACGTGTAAGCGTCACACCTTTTAACGACTACTACAATCAGAAAGTTCACCTGCCAAACGGCCATATAAAATTTGAATTAAAAGTTTGGTCGTTAGTCTTTTCTTATTGGCCATATACATATCTGTAACATGATTCCTAGAATCTACTTTGTATGGTTTTAAAACTTAATTAAGCATTACAAATATTTATGTAAGCTTTCTAAAATATATCAACGTTATTTTCTATAGAGCTATTTTTCTATCTTTTTAATTTAGAAAATGTATTGTATATCAATGTTCTAAATTATTATCATAGGAGGCTAAACGAGGAAAAAAACGGAAGCGCCGTGACAGAAGCAGTTCGTCTTCGTCAGATTCTTCATCATCATCATCGTCAAATAGTGATGATTCCAGTAGTGACCACGGGCGGAAAAAGAAGAAAACAAAGAAGCGAAAGAAAAGAGACCACTCCTCGAAGAAAAAGAAGATAAGGAAAAGAGACAAAAAAAAGAAACACAAATCTCACAAGTGAGTTGGCTCTTATAAGAAAATTTTTATCATAGGAAGGATAACGTCTGTTGATTTTATATGTATTCAATGTAAATTTCCTTAATAGTGCAGCTGCTCGTTGTTTTATTTCTGTTATTAGTAGTGCACAACTTGGTGTACACAATTCGATAATAAATTTGTGAATACTATTAGTTTTAGACTTCGCACTCAATATCAGTTGTAACTTTTGAAAATTGATGTAAAGTATAATGAATTAATTGTTGCTTGTTGATTGATTTTTATTGCTATTTCTATTTCCTCCTTTTTTACTCGACCTAATAATATCTGTTGTAGAGTATCTTAAGATTTTAATTCTGGTATCCTCAGGTTTTGTTACTTACTGATTTTAAAGCTTATAGGTTAATGTCATGTTCTAGTCAAATTAGACTCTAAAAAATCTAGGAGTATCATTTTTTTCTGTTTTTGTTCTTAACCTTTAGTTATTCGACTTCATTTTTCTCTATTCCAATTAGTGAAAAGCACATATTTGTTTTCATTTATCTCCATCCTCCATTTGTGGCCCATTCTTCAGATTGTATCTCTTTCCTACAAAGTTTAGGTTGTCTTTCTATGTGTAAATAGCTTTGTCATCTGCAAATAACTGCTTTCAATGCCATTATTTAGTTCACTGATTATGTCATCTTTAAAGAATGTGAAGTACTTCGGACTTAGATCTCCTTCTTGCGGTACTCTGTTTTTGTTGAGTTTTTCTTACTTATGGCACTCCCCAGTTCGATTTGATATTGCCTATCGCTGGGACATTTTTTATCCATTTGATCATGCAGTCAGGTATGGTTTTCTTACTCAACTTCCATGAAAGACTTTCTTTCCATACTTTGCTGCACGCTTTACTAAATCGAAAAGTAGTAATAGTATTCTTTTGATCTTTGATTCTTTCCTTTGCCGTTATATCCACCAACCACTCTCTGTTGTAATCTAATTATCTGATTGGCAGTTGACATGTTCTTTCAGAAGCCGTCGTGTTCTTTTTTGGGTTGTCCTCAACATTTATCCAAGCTGTCGTTTACTTCATAGAGTAGGTGGTTTTTGCCTGTTTCGTGTAGGTTTTTATCATTTCATTTGTGATTTTATCTGGACAGGCCAATTTGCTTTCTTTTATTAATTTAATTATAGTGTTTTATAGTTTTTTAGTCAATTATAGTTGCTACAAATTTTTTAGTTTTTTCTTTTGTAATTTCTGCATTCTTTTCTAAGAGGGTTATTTAGTAATTTCTTTATTTTATTTTATTCTTGTGTGTCGTTTTTGTAGATTCTAATTTATTTCGCATTGTGTGTGATTATTTTTTCTGCTTTTTTATTTTGATCGTAAAACATTTTTCCATCTATATTTATTTCGGGTTTGTCTTTGCTACTTTATTTCCCACTCAATGCTTTGATAGTATTCCAGGATTTTTTGGGATTGAATTATGTTATTTTTCAGCTTTTTCTTTCTTCGTTTCGTTCTTTAACTATTTTTTCGTACTCTTCTGTCCAGTAGAGTTATCTTCTTTCAACATTTTTTTAAATAATAATGGTTACTACAATACTGTCAATACATTTTTGATGATTTTACAATTTTCCGTTACTTTGTACTTTTTCCTTTGTACCATCTTATATCTTCGTTTCTATGTAGTTTTCGAATTTAATCCAATCTGCCTTATAGAAATTTCATTTTATTTGTCATTTTTCCTTTATTGCTATTGACAACAATATACTATCTTGATTAGCTATTGAGAACATTAGTGTATTTAATAAGAATCGGCAGATGGTCAGATTCACTTTCTGTTATTGTTTTTTCTAAATTTATGTTTAATGGTATTTCTAGTATATAATGTAAGGTCTATGTTGTTCTATGGGTTCTGGATGGATATGGCTGTTAGATGTTGTTGAAGACGCCAACATTTTTTGGTTTTAGGCATCTTTCATTTCTAAACCCGTAGCATCTTCGTCAACCCAAATCTTCTAAATGCAAATTTGCGCCACAAGCCAATACATTTCTTATAGGTTGTAGATATATGTTTGTAACTTTTATGCTTTTACAATATTTGCTTATTTAGTGTGTTTGTATCTCTGTTATGTTATCATTTATGGCTGTTCTTTTTAAATATATTTGCTTGTAGTTCCTAATTGGGGTAAGGATGCAATCTCATATGTTTTAATTTTCTTTATTTTGTTCTTGTCTTCCTGTCCTATTTTTAATTCGGAATTGAGTGTTAATTTTGTTTTTGTGTCATTGCGACATCTTTTTTGTCTGTTTTTAGAAGTTTAATTAGCTCTTATTTTTGACTTCCAATTCCGTTTTCGATGACAACCTCCTTAAAGATATATGATTTGCAATCTTGAATTTTTTTCAAATCCGCATCGGGTTAAGTTTTGTTTTCTATGATACACCTTTATACAGGATTTCAGTGTTCGTGTTCTCGTTAAGATCCATATAAAAAAGCACTAGAGCTTCTCGTTTTTGTTATATTGGCCGGACATTTGAAACATCCGTACAAAGGATACCACGTGTAGGTTTCAAATTCATTCTCCCTTGTGAATTTTTTTATATTTGAAGTCAATATTCGTTTTACAACATTAATTTAAATTTGAAATAAAAACGGATATATCTAGTACATTATTAAAAAAAAATTATTGACATTTTATCTGGAAATATGTTTTAAATGAATTAGCAGTTACATTGTAACCAGAGTAATAATACCAAGAGAATTTACTCGGTCAAAAAGCGTGAACATGTTTATTTAAATATTCAAAGTTCACCATTTTATATTCTCATCAATGCGATGGTAATTTACGTTCTTAAACAGTATAAAATATTGATTTTCAAGTTGGAAAATGTACATGATATAAAATACTGACCTAAAAAGTAAAACTATAGAAACATGCGCATAAATTTGTGCTAAAATAATATGTATTTTATAGGAGTTTAGCTTAAATAATAAAAAAGTTTTTCGATAGCGGCAAATAACTAGTTTGGTTTACTTTTAAACCATAGGCACACTAAATAAATTGCCCGTACAATATAGAGGCTATGCATACCAAATAATGTAGTCAAAACTAGTTATTTGCCTTTATCGAAAAACTTTTATTATTATTTAAGCTATGCTCTTATAAATTACATATTATTGTAGCTGACATTCTGACGCACATTTCTATATTTTTGGTGCAGTTTCATAATTGTAGATTTTCCGCTTAAATCAAGAGTGCGTCTTCTTTACAATCCTATATTCTTTGGTTATTATAGTGTGGAACAAACATTTATGGTTTTATATGACGTTATTACTACTATTTTATAGCATATGTTGTTAAATATAATTATTCAAACTATTTTCGTTTTGATTTTATTAAATTTTTTTGAAAATGGATTTTTAATAAAAATTTGTTACTAACCATTTTGAATGTGAATAAAGTAGTATGATACCATAAATCTGGAAGACAATTTTTTTTGCATTTTTAAAATTAAAATCTAAATCTACGTGGTCGAATTACCTTGCCTGTAAATTTTGATAGATGTATACATTCAAATGCGCTAAGTGAACTCTTGTTATTTATACTCTATGATTTTAACCGATACTATAGTACTTTAATGTATACTATTTTATCCCTTTATTTGAAACAATATAACTTTTTGTTTGAAACAACATAACTGCTTGTTTTTCTTGTTTCTTAAAATGTGTAACTCACTCTAGAAAATTAGTCTATTAAGACTGTTAAAAAAATATAAATGAATAAAATAAAAGAACAAATGATTAATTGACGTTTATTATTTCTTTATTTAGCGATTAGTCAAACAACATCTATAAACAAAATTAGCATGATTAGCTGCCTTAAACTCGTTATAATTGTATATGAAAGAAAATGTATATTGAATCATTTTTTGTTTCCTTTTGAGAATCTGAAGTTCATTCTTATAGTTCAAGGAAAATGCTATGTTTGTAATATATTTTTTCATATGATTCATTTAAAATGTTACTGGCATCTACAGTTATCTTTAATTAATTATACCGAGGATTGAAATGTGGTATATATTATACCGCAGTTTAATTTAATTTATATGTTCCGTTTTTGTAGAAAAAAGATCAAAGACGAAAAACGTAACATCGTGAAGCCTGTTACAGTCGAGGCTGTTGAGTCAATACCAGCTCCAATACCAATATCGTCATCAGGAGCTGATTCAGGTAGTTACAGAGTTATTCACCCTTGATCGCATTTAAATGTTGCACAACATTATCAATATGCTAAATTTAATGATACACTATGAAGACATTAGCGTATGGGTTTTATGCGTAATAGATATATTATTGTGATATTTTTTCGTTTTTAGTGTACATTAACAATAATTAATTTTTAAATATAATAACTTTTACCATAGATTTAATTTTTGTTATTATAATTTATAACGCAAAATAATAAATAAATTGTATCTATTTGTTTACTACTGCTCGTCTACCCCTGAATACAAATAGTATAAAGATCATAATTTATAAGTTTTAACAGTCTTCTTGATGAATATTGATATGTTATCAAATACTACATATTTATCGCGAAAGAAATTATTTCGACAGAATTCCCGAATTTTATCAATAAAAGTACTATTATAGTCCTACATTGTAATACATTTCAAAATTCTAGCGCAAAAAAGACTCATTTTAATAAGACATTGTTTGTTATGGTATTGAGTGTTGTATTAATTAGTTTCTTATAAATGAATAATGTATGAGGTTTTAATTGCACTTGTGAAAGCGTAACATGGCCAATGGATTTTCTGAATTTGTGTTCTTTTAATTGTTTATGAACTTTCTAGTTTGTATGCATACATCGTACATATTTTTATCGATATAATCGTTTTGTAAATTATATACATATATATAGTTATACCCTAGTTGTCTGCTTCAAAAGATAGTTGTCTACTTCACACATAGTTGTCTACTTTACAAGATAGTTGTCTGCTTCACACATAGTTGCCTGCTTCACTTTATCTAAATATATTTTAGGTACTTTTTGAAGTCAAGCCTATATTCTATAAGACATTTCATATAAGACATCCTAAAGGGGATAACAAGGCAGTAGTCCATATATGCTATCTATTTGGGACCTCTGGGCCTTCCACAGTGGACGACTTGGACCTTCAGGAGAAGTCTTTCGTTGCCTACTCCTAAATAATAATAGCTATTCGCTTGCAATCGACGGCAGTGGTATTCAATAACGTCTACGATTGTTACGTATTATCTTTGCCCTGTGTGTGTGACCTCTGGGTAATTTTTAACAAGGTTTTACGCAAAAACAATTTACGCACAATTTTTCAACTCTAGTTTTTTGAAAAATACTGAACTTTTCTCCATTTTTTATATCTGGAACCAAGAATTTACGCTGTATATTATAAACTATACTTTACTGTAAACTTTAATAATATACTTTTATTCATATGAAAATAATCATCGGCAGATTTAATAACATGATAGTAGTATACATTTTTTACGTTTAGTTTACAACAAGTTATTTAAAGAATCATTTATAATTGATTTACACGTAATTTAATTGCATAAAATGTCTTTAAATTTTATATTGTACATATTATGATTTATTTTACTGTCATAGTGCAGCTTATTTTATAGGTACATTTAAAACCAACATAGTAAACAGTATCAATATTTAAACTATTATACTATTACCAAATTTTATTATAATTCTGATTTACTGAATACAATACTAAATAAAAGGGTCTATATGCAATTTAGTTAAACACGTAATTTATTATTTATATTATTATTATTATAATAATATAATATTGCATCAAATTTGCATTTGAAGTTACATTACATATTTTTCTCGACTTGGATTAATATTATTTATATATTATTCCGAATTGGTATACAAACGAAATAATAAATCTAATGTCATCTTCTGCAGTTCAAGACAGAATTAAGACAGTTTAAGACAGAATTCATAAGATTTATCATTGTTTAATCATTCAGTATTTTCTTTGATCTGTGCAAAAAATAAAGAACCATAATATTTTTATAATAATTTTTCTTGATCAGTAAAAAAAGAACATACCATAACAAATTTTGCCGAAGTTTCAAAAACTGCATATTTACGAATACACAAAAAAATTCTTAATCAGAAATAATCATTATTTATATATCCCATACAAAATAGCCTAATTACGTAAGCATTTCTCTTATAAATTCTAAATCTAGGAGTAGAGATAATAACACTATTTAATAACAAATTTAAAAGCTATAGTTTCTCCCTCGCAGAATAATTCACGATGCAAACCTTGTGTGTATTACTTTTACATTAACTTTATATTTTGTCTATTCAAGCAATTTCTATGTATCAAAAATAGTAGAATAAAATACATAATGTAGGTAAAATAATTGGTATATTTAAGCAATGTACAAATATAAAAATATGAATGGGACACAGAGTACAGCTATGTTTAATTAATCAAATTACACAGAAAAGTGTAAAGAGTCAATAAAAAAGTATACGAGAACTATGATGTTGCATAATTAATATAGCGTTTTAAAAATGTTTAAATCCATAAACAATTTCAATTAATTTTAAACAAAATGTTAACCATAGAAAACGCTATTAATGATGCAACATCCAATATAAACAATATACAAACAAAACTCAAATTGGAGTAGTACTACAACAAAAGGGCGAAATTGTGAAGCGATGTGGCTTAAAGGACACATAAGAATATAATGGAGGAGCTTTTAACAATAAATAGGGTTGACCACTTGAAATGAATCATTCGTTCTGGTGGCCAAGCTGTCACAATTCTAGTGTATTGAGGTTGGAGCAATTGAAACTTCAGACTGGCACTACTGACTGGAAAATCATATACAAAAATACAATCATATCAAAATATAAATTAAAAAGTTTCAAACTTCATGCAAGGGATAGGTACTTATAAAACAAGTGGTTGTTTTGTAAGTGTTTTTGCAAGTGGTTTGTAAGTGTTACAAAGTTGTATGAATATCCACATCATGGCATTTTAATATAGAGTTTAAACTTTAATTCCTTTTAATCAATAATAGTTTACATTCTTACTTTTAGCGAATCAAGATTTTTTATAAAAATTATTTTTTCACCGATATTTAATACAAAAACGGGTCTACTTGATTATTTTTTTATACGACTAGTTCGATGAGTCAAAATGTCCGTCTACACTATCGAATTGGTTTGACAAACCGGTTCATCCAACCAAATCTGTATATCACATTGGTGGATATTTTCATTTTGCTCGGCAAATCTCAGCTTCTCATTGTAACCGCACTAATTGCATTAAGTAGGGGCAATTATTTCAACATATTTTATTTAATTATGTAGCATGTTTTAATACATATTTTAAGCTCTAACTTCTACACAGGGTCAGTGCTAAACTGCTACATTGCAACTAGTTAATATCTACCATAAAAATAAGAGTTCAAAATCTACTCCCATTTTTATAAGAGTGAAAATCAGTGATGGTAAATCACTGAAGAGGAGTATGATGCTGCTACAACTAATACAAATATTTAGAAATATAATATTAATTTTACCAAAAAATATCAATGTGTATAATGGATACAAAACTAAATGATCACATAAAACTAAGGCTAACACTAATAATGCATACAGCAAATTTTTCAACCAAATATTCTAATCAACTTGAACAAAACCAGATTATTGTTTAAAAAACTTAAACAACCTATTTATTAGACAAGGTTTATATAATTACAAATTAAAGTAATTGATGAAATTGTTTTACTATGTAGTGATTTACTGTCATAAAACTAATTCATTTGAAATGTATATATATCTATATATAGAGAGTATACTAAATCATTTTGCATCAAAATTTCAACATAACTAGCAATATTCATTGCCATCTTGGTATGTATAATATAAGGTAGGACACAAGACGTAATATATAATTAATAAGATAGGTATATATTTCGGCTTCTAACCGAAGCCATTCTCAACCAAACAAACACAGGTTGTGTTTAACAGCTTTTATTTTTTTTTAATGTTTATCGCAAATTTAATGTCAACCCATATCGGATAAGATACTTAGGTAATGCACTGAAGAAATTTTGTCCTAAATTCTTGATATCATATATTTCACAAATATATATTATCTAATCTGATATAAATAATTACAAAAGCGAAAAAATTCAAAGTTACATGATAATAAATCTTCCAATGCTGTATTTTGATAACTGATATCATCCAAGTTGCCATTCTGAAATTTGACCCTTTTAAGCGAAATTAGACTATATAACTTAAACTGCTTCTGGCGTTGTTCTGACAAGTTACTGTTTTCTTATAATTTATACTAAATGAAAAAGAATAAAATTCTGTACAACACCTGAAAGTTACAATATTTTCTGTTAAGTTTTTCATTTTTATTTCGATCGATTAAAAAGAAGTGAGGCAGACAGGTTATGGTACAACTATATATATATATGTGTGGCTTACCCCGCTATTAATAATATATATAAGGTAAATTGCATTCACTCTTTTGTGCAAGTAAATTTCTACATTTGTAGTCTTTACATTAATATTTTAAAACAGTATTAATTTAAGTCAGACTAATTGAAAAGGTTTTTGTGCCTACTGTATATATATATTTTTTATATTTTTATCATTTTAGAATATATACATTTTCTAAAAGATATGTTACGTACATTATATATACATTTTGATAATTTTGTTGTAGATTTGAGATTTTAAAGAAAAGTATGTTTACAAATATTATGACATATATTGATAATTTGATAATATGATATTGATAATAAGACCAGTAATTTAGTCTAACTTCTTACCTGATAATTTGAGAGTTACGCTAAGAAATATTTTTAGCAGTCTTTTATGTGTCATGGTGATAAATAACAGAATTTTTGTACAATTAGCTTTATAAGGTTTTTAGTGTATTATGTTTAGGTGTGCGTTATAATATATTTCTGTATATAAAACATTATTCTTTGAAACTACGCATACCGTGTTATTTACCGTGTTTTATATGAAATTATGATAGGGATAAAATCAACTATTCATTATACTAATGATTAGTTCTTATTCAGATTCATAATTTAAAGAATTCAATGTTTATAGGCTTTAAAATCTTTAAAATTTTAAAACAGTATTGAACTTTAATTTAAATATACGTCGACCGTCTAGAACAGTTTTCTTACCCAAAGCACAATGCATTGTGTACAAATTACATATAGTGCAAGATAATTGTAATAATTTCTTTATTGAAAATATTACAATGCATTAAAAAATGTATGTCTTGCATATTTAAATATGAATCAACAAAAATACAGTAGCTGTAAAATATTTTTTTAATATTAAAATATTTGAACTTTGTTCCTGCATCATGTGTGTAGACTAGATGTAATTGATGAACATCGACCAAGGGATAACGTTAGTTAGCTGCATTTCAATTGATATTAGAAGATAACAAGAGAGGAATTAATTAAACAGTTACTATAAATGCTGACTTACGGACTATTACGTTTTCTGTCGCATATTTTCTCAACCTATCTCTACGTAGGTAGGTAGGTAAAAATAACACTTCTAACAG
The DNA here is from genome assembly GCA_036023295.1 of Invenusta paracnida. NCBI lineage: Eukaryota > Metazoa > Platyhelminthes > Proseriata > Coelogynoporidae > Invenusta > Invenusta paracnida. The sequence continues at coordinate 12,526 of JAYRBW010071284.1, read as the reverse complement.
AAACTGTTAACAATAGCTTGATAACAGAGTTTGCAAGAACTTATTAAAGCACAATAGCATGTTCCACTGATTTTGTCTTAAAGGCGCCGCCATTGGTCCGGCTGACAGTCAACAGCGCTCATTGACAATGCGACCCATGACCAAAGAAGAGTGGGAGCAGAAACAGAGCGTTATACGTCACGTTTACGATCCAGACACAGGAAGAACCAGGTTCCTTCATGATTTTCATTCTTTGTTTTAAACAATTATAGTGTGTGCAAGCCATTTTTATGTAACGAATTTTAGTTCACTGATCGATATCGATTAGAATCGTCAACAGAATCATAAATCTGAATTATCATCGGTTTACAAAGTTGTAGTAACTGCAATTTTTGGCCCATAGTTCACAATTATCTTTAGCTTTTAAATATAATTACAATGATTATTTCAGTGACATTGTAACTTCGAAAATTCTTAAATAATGTCATTGATTTAAGTGTATATTTAACCTGAATATACAATTAACTATCGTCCCTGTCCATGCGTACATTTTACCTCTATTCTAATTGTAGCGCGGTGCATTATAGTTCCAATTGGAATTAGTTGAGCTCATAGAGAATCTAGGAATATTCCTAAAACTTATAAACACCTCGCTTTTCAATATTCGTGATTTTCTTTACATAAATATAATGTTATGTTAGCTTTGGTATGTTTCTGCCATTTGTAGCCTTCATTATATAAATAAAGACATCTGGTGATGAATATTAATTTTCATATTGTAAGGATATTAGGGTCTTTGAAGATAACTTCATTAATTTTCTAGAATTTATTTAATCTATTTATATTGATTTTCTGTGTTTGATGTTCAGATTATTTAAATAATTTTGTCAGCATGACACACATACAATGAAAGACTTTCGAAGTTCACTAACTCATACTGCACTCCGTTTTTTTATAGAAATGAAAAAATTAGCATTGTACTATAATACATCCATTTAATAATTTAATTTTAATTCTGTTTTAATTGTATTTGATCTCTTCTATTTAATCATGTTATGTTCATTTTAAACATGGTGTGTACAAAGCCTGAATATCTTTGATATCCTGGATATCTCCTGATTTGAGTTTATACATAATATGTATATCGTTTTTAAAATTTTGCTAACGATAATTCAGCTTAGATTAAATAATTTTACAGTGTTGCTAAGCACATTTATTATGGTTGCTATAAAGCCTGGTTCATAGTCGTGCAGTTTGCAGTTGTCGTTGCCGTTGAAGATTAAGTTGCCAAGCGCGCGACAGTTTTTTTTTCAGTCTAGCAGAAGAAAATTCTGCCGTGACATTGAATTATTTTAATATCTGACTGCAAACGGCGATTGAAAATTCGCTTAATTGGTGGACAGGAATATGAAGTATTTAATAATTATCAACACCTTCAATGCTTAAATGTTATTAATCGTTTTGCAAGCTAATTTTTTGAAATTTAAAGGCCTTACATAATGTTGTGGTGTTCTCTTGCTTTTCAAATAAAGTACATATGTATAAATATAATTGTCGTTTTTTATTCATTGCCGGCATACGTAAGCACACAAAGTATTGTCACAACTTAACACTGAATATCGGGATTCTAAACTATACCTCTATACTTAAATTGATTGTATTGATTTTATTGATAATTATCAAATTATAATTTTATATAATCATACATTTTGCAGTCAAACTATGAACTAACCAGGTTAGTGACAGAGGCAGCGACAACTACAAATGAAGACTATGAACCAGGCTTAAGGAGTGATACGGAGGCCATTCAAGACAAACACAATGAAATATTTACTAAATTGACTTTTATTTTGTATACAACATAAAAGTCAATGAAAAAATCATGGATTTTGGAAGATTTTTCTTCTTGAGTATCTTGGTTATCTCCTGGATTTAAAAATGATCGATGCTCTAATATGAATAGCTTTGTTATTTTTCGACAGTATTTTTTTATAAGAACTTTTGTATGACATTGTGATTAGTCTAAAAACAAAATATATTAGAACAGAGCATGGACATGTCAGCCGTGGTAAATGATTACAACCTTGAAATATTTAATAAAATGTAGAAGATTATTTTAATTAATTATTTTGTAATGATGATGGGAACCAGCATAATTATAATATGAAAGAATTTATTTTCAAATAATATAAATGACCCATTAACAATCCTTTATTTTGCTCCCAGTAATTAGTCTGTTTATGTAATTTGAATCCAATATTTGATTATTTTTGATTAACCTATTCTTTGTATATTGGCTATTCTATCACTAATAAAAAAAACAAGATTAGCCATGTTTTTAAAAATCAGAAAAATAAATAAATGCTTCAGAATTTTTGTTAATTTCAAAGTTAGTTTCCAGGATTTAAAAAGAAAACTGTTTGAAATTTAGTACAGCTATTATAATTTATTACTACAAAAGTATATTACTATTAACAGAACTGTTTCCATGTAAATCTGGAAACCGCATTTTGACCTTATTGGGTGTCTTCAGCAGCCTACATCCCTCGCATTTTTGCTGTTATAACTCTTGCAAAATATAACAGCAGTATACTACCACATTTACCCTATAACAAGATATAGGGTAATGTATCAATATGTATCTAATGTATCTATCCAAATGCTACTAAAATATATATTTTATAAAATACAAATTATCACCTATTTAAGTATTTAGTATTATATTTCGTTAAAAACTTATTCATATATACATGGTTAAATCTTTAAATTTACGTTGCCTTTGCCTGTGTCTTAAGTCTTACAATGAAATATAAGGATTTATTTTTTTCTATTTTATTTTAAAAGATTTTTGTAAAATTAGGGTTTAGTAGAATTACTATATCAATCTCATACAGGTCTTACAAACCTTCTATTTTTCTTTTTTTCCTTTTCTCCCTGTTTTTGGTGATTTTCCTATTTTTCCACAAAACCTATTTTCAATTTAAAATTCCTATTTTCCTTTTTTTTTGCTTATAAAACCATGTAAATTCACAACCTGCACATTTTAACATTTCCTGTATTTTTTGGCCCTCCGTGGCAATATTACCTTTTACATTCATTTTAATAAAGTGTTCATTTTGCTAGGCAAAACTTAAAAAACTAATATGGTTGCAGAGAGATAAGTGAACAGGCGAAAATCCAACTGGATGTCGAACAACAGTTAGGATTTGTTAAACTTATTTTGCGTCATTTTAATATTTTATTATCTTGAAGTATTATTTATAATATATTTAGGAATAAATTTAAATTTATTTTATTAAAAAGAATAAACATTGAACGACTTTACATCTAAACAGTGTTTTATTTTATATATGTTTCAAACAACATTAACAATTTTCAATGTACTCATTCATTTATTTAAATTTATAAACATGTCTATTTTTATAATTATTTGTTGTAATATTTATCTGGATCAATTTAGTTCGAAACACGTATGAAATTGAAACTCTATGCTTTGGATTAATGTCATTAAATTTTCATTCTTTGTTTTATTTATTTTCCGGAAATTTTAAAACCTGTTAATTATTTCCTTTTTAAATTATTTTTTATTCGAAGTCGTTAAATTTTCATTCTTTGTTTTATTTATTTTCCGGAAACCTTAAAATCTGTTAATTATTTCCTTTTAAATTATTTAATTTAAACTTTTTTATATTTGAGGAAACCCCTATGTATTTTAAAAGGGACTGACTTTCAATTATATGCTCTACTTTCAGAGTCTGCATTTTAACTTACTGAATATTTGATACTTTAGAGCAAGACTTAAATTTCATACCAAAATAGATATAAATATGTTTTTATTATACTTTATATTATTCTTTTGTCATAATAGTTAGATAACCTTGTCTTTCCTTTGAAAAATAAATGTCAAAAGAAGAATATTATATATACATATATGCAAATAATTAAATTATAATTGAAGTAATTCTTTCTTTAATTTTTATCTAGGAGTTTCTTCTTTAATAAATGGTCACTGTAATATTTTATTGAAACAATTGTTTAGAATAATCAAAGGCGATGGAGAGATTTTGGAAGAAATAGTCACAAGAGAGAGACACAAAGAAATTAACAAGGTTGGTTCATATCAATACAATATACGCTTCTTAGTAGATGGAGTGTATATCCTATTGGAATATATACTGTTTAACTGTTCTCGTTAGGAGTTGCAAACTTAGATAGTATCGATAATAAGCTTTTAGAACGGTTTGCTATGTAATCCCCCTCGATTTTTGTACCAAAGTTGATCTTTTTAGATTATTTAGAAAAGTTTCGGGTTGTTGAATTAAAAAAGTAGGTGTTATTTTTCAAAGTGGATCTTTATACTCTAATTTCGTTTTCGAAATGGCCGCTATTTTTCCATATTTTTTCAATAAAAAGTATATAATATATTATTGTGGTATTATAACCAATAGTTGGCTTTAATTATGATCTTTATCTTTATTTTATACAAATATACTATTTGTGATACCCAATTATATATATATTTATTTGATATACAAACCAATTGAACCACAGCTATGACCATAATTCAAAATTGCGCCAAAAGATTGTTATATATATATATATTAATCCTATTAACTAAAAATATTTAGCATATAAATATGCTTTTGAAATAGTATTTAACATATTATTGTTTGCCTTATACTTTGAAAAAGCTTTATTTTATCAATACAAAGATGATAATAAATATTTGACTTGATTTATTTATGTGTGTATCATAAAGGTCTAATAGAATGACCAAAAAAACTATATAATGTAGTAAAATTATAGCATAAATATTGCATATTCCTACTTTAAAAAATAAAAATATTATTTACATTACACATGACATGTGTAATCACATTGTGATTTGATATGCTATCCCACTTGATATTCGACTAAATTAATGTTATCATTTTATCTGCTTTTATCTTATATATGTAGTTAATTTTATTTACTGAATTATAAAAATGTTAAAATTTTCACGAGCATTTACCAAATGATATATACTATGGATATATTTACCTTAACACGTATGGCTATATATGCAGTATGCATAGTGCAGGTGAAATACAATAACGTAATAAATAAGAACACCACGTTGGTCGTAATCGTTATTATGAAATGATGCAATAAAAATGAACTACGCAAATGTTACAGTAAACAGACTAGATATATTTAAAATTTCTATATGATGCGTATATTTTCTGACAATCTCTTATACGAGTATATAGGATAACATATTATTAAATTATGTTAGTTGTGAATATTTTAATATTGAACTATTTTAATATTGAATTTACTGAAAATACAATTTTACATTATATAATTCATAAATATATAAACAGTGGGTTACATATTCTAATACTGTTACTTTTTAAATGTTATTTTTTCTTTATGAGCTATATAAATAAAATAGAATTTGTTATTTGTAATAAATAATAATGCAACAATATTAAAAACTATTTAAAACATTTTTACTTTATCCAATTTAACATTATTTCAAACAGATGTAATATTAATATCATTCAAATATTATATAAAATTTATGTAGATTGTCGGAACGCATGTAGATAAACTAAACGATAATTTTCATTAAAATATTTCGTACTTCTTTTAGGTATAAATACAGCGTATTATGACATTTTATTTTTAAATTTCTAGAAGGAATTATGTTATATAATCATTTGAAGTTAACATATACATACGTCATGTAAATATATGCAGCATATTTTTAAATCATATTTCTTACTAAATTATATTTTAAATATGAATACTCAGTGTATAGACAAATAAATATATATGAATTGTAAATACTTTGCCACAAATTTGCGAACAAATTGCAGCTGTAGTTGTTGCTGTAATATAGCAGGTTTATTTTCCAACATCTGTGCAAAATTATTAGTCTATATTTTTATACTTAAAATAATTTCACGAAGGCCTTAGCTGCTGAAAGCTCGAAGAAATAAACTTTTTTCATATTGTATATTTTCTGCTATTTTTAGTATTTTACTGGAGAGAATTTCTGAAACTCCGGAAACACTTGCATTTATCAATCATTCCATTTATACACATTTTCTTCAGAAAAGTTAATGTGCCTTTATTATTTTTTATACTCGATAGTTACAACCATTAAAAGTTAAATTATTGAAAAAACATTTGAAAGATATTAGGTATACTCTCTGTATAGATGTAATAATATATTAATCAACCGAATGAAACATTTATTTAAAAATTCTTGAAACAAAATGCAGACTGCATGAACGAAATAGGTTGAAATAAGGTTGAAATTCAAATTTAATCAGTATAACTTGTTTAATTTAAAAAAGATTGATTTTAAAGAATAACAATATAACACTCATTTTCCACTTGAAACTAACTATATTATGCTGTATGTATGTATACTCGTATCAATATAATTATTTCTGTTAATTATTAATTTTACGAACGTGACATCTATTATTTACGAGTAGGTGTTACTACGCCTATAACAGGGTAGTTTCAACTTTTTGTTATTTCGTAAGAAATTATTCAAGTCCTCTTGAATACAAATAATAGCAGCTTAGCATTGAACAATGGTTGAAACTGTCTGCTGTTCTCGATTGCTGATTCGAGAACTGAATAAATATGAAAACAGAATATACACCTTATATACATGTAGCTAACAAGAAAATTAAGTAGTGTCTAAATTTATTTTCATGCTTTAATATTGAAGTTAATCCCTGTGACGGGGAGGGGGTGGCCCAGAGGTATTTAATGGCAGTCTGTGCGAGTGGGTTCGAACCCCGTTTCGGATTAAAAATTATACCTCGTCCCTGGCTGGCAGCTGTGTCAGTCGAATGAATTATGACAAAGTTTATGCTTTTGGTTTGTCCCATAAGCATAAATACTTCAATGTTATATAGCAATTAACCTCTCTCTAAAAAAATAAATTTTACGATTTTTGTGTGAATTAATTGATTATGTGTACATTCTAATGATAGTGTTGTACATATCATAAAATACTAAAAACAAAATAATGCATATTCGTTACTGACGTAAGATGAAAAACAGCATGGATTTTTAATATCAAAACCTTTTTCGGCACTTTATTTTATTTTAAAAGTAAATAATCAATTTAAACAAGAAAGACTTATTACCGAGAACACCTATTTTCTTTCATAGTTTTTTTTATCGTACAGTACTATCACTATTATAATTTTATAGCTGACTAACTCCAATCCGTCAGTAAAATGTTGAACAATTTTACATTATGCGTCGCACCTACTTACAGCTCAATATTTCATTCTGTTTCCAGCATGCAACGCAACAGGACGGAGCAAGCTTTCAAGCTAGGGCGCTATCCAATCTTCGTAAATAATTAGAAATAATTCCACATTATTAACATTATGTGAATTAAAGTTATAATGTTAGACACACAACATTATATTGACAAGCTATATTTTACCCAAATTTGCAATCAATGACATTGCTGTGTTCCGTTACGACAACAGCTTAATGTACATAATAATAATGTAAAATGGTTGTTCTATTTTTAATGATGTTCCTTTTAATGGTTATTTATTTATTAGTTTTATTATATTATGTAAATAAATAAACATATATAGTATCAATATATATTGAGCACAATTATAACAATTTTCTTTGTTAACCCTTTAAACCCGGCTATACAAAGCTTAAGTATTATAGAATAGTATACATATATAAAAATATAGTAAGCACAAATTGAGCCCGAAGATAGTATTGCATTCCTTCATGAGTGACATTAGTCCATTTGTCTTATTGGCATAGCCATCACTTCCTTCACTCATTGCTTCTAAAGTGGAACCCATAGGCCCAATATTAGCTATGATGGCACTAAATGCGTTTGTTGGAATTTCTGGAATTTTCAAATATAAAAAGTAAGGGAAGTTCATTATCTAAAAAAATATAGAAAACTTATGTATTTTAAAATTTTGCATGCATAAAAAATAATATAATATTTTTACGCTTCGTGCAAATTTATGTTTTTTAATACGATTCCCTACACCTTAATCACCGTAATAATATGACAAAATAAACTAAAATAATTCGCCTCTAAACTGAGATCTTATACTATTAGTATTATTATTGAGCATCTAATAATTTGTAAAGTACAACTATTGGTTTTCCAGTTCCTTAGTGCACATTTAGGTTCAAATTGCATTCCTGCCGATAGTGAGTTCAATAGTGCACAATTTAATTTTGAACATTTTCAGTTGTGCATATAGTCAGTTTAATAGTGTACATTGTCATCATGCATAGTCACTGAGTTAGTAAATACAATAATGCAAATAGTTAAATCTTTAAGTACACCATATATTATGTAAATGAATATAAAATTAGCAAAAATTGTATTTTATTTCTAATTACGTTTTATTAATTTATAAGTATTTTAATTGAATGAAATTAAAAATATATTTCATTAACATAGAATCATTGTATTTATTTACCTATATTACAGAATATCTAATTTTGTAAACAGATTTAAGCAGATTTAACGTTGATAAAATAAGTTATAATAACATTGATATTAAACTTTATAAAAGTATTATATATGTATATATATTTGTATTTTTAAAATATAGAACAAAGTATTAATATTTGTCATCGATAATATCTAACTATATTAGAAACATGCGAAGAATAATTATGCTCGCGATTAAAATTTTCATTCAAAATTCATTCTTCCTGTCTATTTTAATTTAATAAAATTATTTAACTTATCTGAATAAATAAATATTTTTATTAATTTAACAAGACTTAATTTCATTTAAAAAGTGTATTAATACAGCTCATATTAAAAAAGATATTTCAAGAATATATAAGCAGTAATACGAAGAATATTTATCAGTTTTAATAAATACGATAAACATTATTTGTTAACACAATACATGAACGGAAATTAATTAGGTAAATCTTGTCATGCAATGCCCAGAGATATGTAGTGTTGGGCAGTGCTGCCACTCCCTGCGTTTTTTAACGCAGCTGCGTTTTTTTATTGTACCTGCGTTATTGCTAGCGTTTTTTATTTACCTGCGTTTTTTTGTAGATGTTTTTTGAAGAACCATCTTTTTGTGGGTTAAACAATAATTGGTGAAGTGTGAATATTAGCTATGTACAAAGTAGCTGCTGTTATTCCAAACATAGAAGATATTATAAACACTTAGGTATAAACTAAAATATACATATCACAATTGTGAAACAATAATAATAAAAGCAAAGAAATTACAATTCAAAAATAATTTAAATCTGATCAAGTGTTTCAAGACTTTTTACGGTAGGTACCTGTTTTAACTTTTACCCATAAAGACATTTAAAAAAATCAAAAGTTCAGTGTAAAAACCACTTTTTTGGATCATATAGTGATAACAACTAATTCCTGAGATACTCTCTTCTGCATTCTAAGTCTCAAAATCTCCATTAAAAAGACGTTTGCGCCTGCGGCGCGAATTCAATGTGCTCGCTCCGCTCGCACAATTGAGTTTGATATAGCTGCGTTATTTTTGTTGTTGTGCGTTATTATTTCTGTTTTGGGGAGTGGCAGCACTGGTGTGAGCCAACCATCTGCGAATTTGTTGGGAGTGATCACACTAATGGATTGATGAGCCAGCCTGATAAGAATTCCTTGTCGGTGTTGATCCAAGTTTACATTAATTGGAGGAGGTGCAATAAAGTTGTCTTGAATTATTGCCAAATGTCGCTTGATTTCGCCTTTAAAAGTAGAACTGGCAAGTTCTGCTGGATTGAGCTAAGGTGATCATGTTAATGCGATTTACTTCACCAATTAGTTGAGAAACTTCTGTAAGAAATCCGTCAAATCGATCACGGTCTAGGCATCCTTCAAATACGATGTAATGCGTATACAAACTGTTCATATTAATGTCTGAGACATTGCGACACAAACAGTGACTTTCTTGCACGCTTTCCATTCACTCTTCTGATGACCGGTTGTCCTTTCAAGGTTCTTCCTTACGATGGTCGCGTCCAAACATTGTACCCACATTCTTCAATGAAAATATTTTCTTGTCCAACCGCTTTAACTGTTAACCATGTAGTGTTATAGTCTCGACGCAGATTTTTTGTTGACCAAAATTTTGCCTTTACGGAATATTCGAAACATAAAGCTGGTATTCTTTATACAATCATATCTTGATTGTTTAAAGCATTCCATCACTGCGCTTGCGATGTTTCTATTACTGACAGAAGACTTGTCAGGTAGCTCCTGCATTAATTTGAAATATATGTTCCAGGGGTTATTAAAGGAGTTTCTTGAAGAAAATGAGCTACCCTGCCTTTTATTTCATCATCCATCTTGATGTTGTAACGACCGCCTCTTTGGAACTGAACTATTAATACGACTATTTAGTCCGCTGAAATCGGTTTACGATAACACAAGCAGTTATTTTCTTAATGTTGAAATGTGAAGATAGTAAATTAAAATCTCTATCTCGTTTAAAAGCATTTATAATGCGTCGCCTGTCTTCTTCGGTCTATAATTCTTTGAATTATAGTATTATATAGTATTATAATGTTACTATATATAATAATTATTATTGTTATATATTATTATACTCTTCTTCGGATTATAATGCGGCATAGCGACAAATACTCAAATAAAAAATGAAAGATTTTACGGCTATTTATATAAATTAAAAATAATTGCGTAAGCAGGATAGGTATTTCAACTAACTAATTGCTTATCTTAGGTGACCATACCTTCCTTATATATTTTAAAAAGTATAATAATTATATGTAAACGCAATAGAATGTGCCAGAAATATCAACTAAATTGACTGGCGGAATGAAACCAATAGTGTTCTAAAAGTTATTTTATAATTCCATGCTCTAAAGATTTTCTTAATTGGAAAACTATCTTTGTAGGCTGAAGCAAAACAGTATTTTACGACATTATCAAAGGCTAACACTTTGAGAAAACTTTTAATCAAAAGAGGGATGATTTATCTATACTATCAAAATTGTAATTACATTCAAAACTATTCTATCATGTTTCCTTATAGACAAACATGGTTTCCTTCAATAAAAGTTACATATATAATGTTGCGTACCTACGTACTGTAAATAATGTCAGTTTTTTGAAAAACGATTAATATTTTATAATCCATTGTATATTTTCCTCATACAAATAGTTATACTATAAATACTATAAATATGTTCTTTTTACTTTCAAAAAAATTATTATATAAGTTACCTATATCACGATAATTAAAAACTATGACCTATGGTCTTTTATGTCGTAATTATTTTATTTTGTAAATATTATATTTTTCCGTAACATAATTTTAGAATCATATTACATTACTACAGATTCTCACAGCATGAATAAACATTGTGATTCTTACATACCATCAATCTACACAAACGGATTTGTACTCTAACGCGTAAATCCTTGTTTTTCAGTATTTGTCTATCGATAGCTGCTACATTTATTCTCTAGTATTACACCAGTAGTATTATACTAGTACCTATAATAGTATTATATAATCTTACTCTAGTAATATTGATTTAGTATTATGTCTGTCTTGTTTGTTGTATTGTGTCGTTTCTTATTCTAACTTAAGATTCGTTTTAGTTACTGTATGTTCTCACTTTATCATTAGCCTCTGACGAAGGTATACTTTACGTAGGTATAACGAAGGTATAAGATTTACGATACCAAAAATGCAGGCAATAAATTTTGCATAGTGAATTTGCAACTAAATTACCTTCTTGTTTTATAATATAATGGTATATATAACAAATATATAATAATAACAAAATATACTATATTATACTGTTATAATCAAATTTAATAATAACTTTTATTGTAGTGTCATATTGAAAAATAGAAATAAAGCATTTAGAAATTATAAACATACAGATAATTTATATATATATATATATATATGACATATTAGCGACATACATATAAGTGACACTTTCTTCATTATTTTTTTAAAGAAGTATAAAAAGAAATAAAAAACAATATTATTTTTCAGGCATCTCAACCTTTTATACTTCACATCTACGCACAAGAAGTACCTACCTTATAGTTCATAGCAGGCGAGAATAATTTATAACATCTGATTCCATTATAAATTAAAATGTACTTCTTTTTCAGACTGATTACAGTGTTGAATTAATTTTTTTTCTTCACATTATTCGATACGTTCAATATATTATACATAATTTAACTTTATTAAAAAACTATTGTAATTTAGAAAAATAAAGTTGGTTGTTATCATGATTAGGTATTATAACGTTTAAGAGCTCAAAAGATTTATAGTGCTGCTTCTACAATTTTTTTACAAAATTACAATAAAAAAATAACAAAGTAAACAGACACAGACACATATAGGTATTCTTTTATTTCAATTTGCTTGATAACAATAGTTGGTCCGTTAGCAATTGAATTATTATACCTAATATATATATAAACTAGCTGGGTTTACCCGCGCTTCGCTGCGGTTTTATATTATTATTTACTTTTATTACTTCCGTCAAATGTTTTTGC
>JAYRBW010071273.1:0-26528 GCA_036023295.1 Invenusta paracnida | reverse complement strand
ATAAAAATAATTAATAATTTGAATTTGGCGCCACACAATCCCGCGCACTTTTAAATTTGAATTTGGCGCAAAATTTTTGTTGCCATGGAGTCTTATTGCCAGGGGGAGGGGGTGGAGGGGGGGTCTTTGTTCTCGTGGCACACCTCCCCTACTACTAACGCTACGTAATACTTATTTTAACAATTTTTTTTAAATCAATAATATTTTATTGTTGGACATATTTCTATTGGTTTTGCTTATTTATAAATAATGTTGTTAGCTATCATCTTGCAGGATATGCTCATATTAAAAAAGTTACTTATGTAGTACAATAACATTATTTTATATACAGTAGATATACAACCGATAACATATTCATCCTACTTTGTACCTTAAATTATCTACGCAAATAGCTACTATTTTTGTTAAACTAATATTACAATTGCCTTTTTGTTGCAGAATTAGTCAATAGATACAACTGTTCATAAATAACTGTAGAAATATTGTGGAGAATTGATTTGTAACTGCATATAAATAGTATATATTATAAAGTAACAAGGAAAACTAGATACGTTCTTGTGGACCCACTGATTGAAGTATAATAATACCCATGTGCCTTTAAAAAGGCAACATTTTCTAGGTTACATAAGTATAAAAGTAAAAATAATTAGTATAAAAATTTACCAAATTGTCAATGCAAGCGAAATCTATAATTATAAATTCATAAATTAAATATTTACTTGCATATCATTTCTGATCAATTTGAGTTAAACTAGAGATTAAAATTACTATTTAATTGTAAGTACGAATAATAACATGTTTAATAAAATGAATTTTCTTTAAAAAAAATGTCTTCGCAGAAATAATAAATGCCATCCGTCTTTCATCTTTGAGAAGGGATCAAACTGTATATCTCCCATTTACATACGTCAAAGGTCTTCAATCAGAGTTGTTTATTCATATCCATTCCCCACTATAAGTATATACATATATGTTAGCGGAAATAGGCAAAATTAGGATTTATACATAATTCCTAGGCATTATCAATAATGTTAGTAACTATTAATAATATACTAAGAGTTACCAAATATTAATGTAGTTATACCTTTTTATTGGACTTTTTTGTATTCCTTATGCTTTGTTTAATAAAACTCTATTAAATTTCAAATTGTTTTATCCTTAAAACATAAGTTTTAAAGTGCAACAGCGTAACAGTCAAATTCCGTGAGTTTTGCTTTAAAATGTTTTATCAAACAGTTATTTCTTAGCTAATTGATAAAATATAATAGAATTTTATTAAATTAAGCATTATGAATACAGAAAAGTCAAATATCATGTTATAACTACATTAATATTATTAGTATTATGCAAACTTCTTGGCATTATATATAATGTCTATTTATTATTGATAATGCCTAGGAATTATTCATCCTAATTATATATATTTCCGTTAACAGAGATATATATATAAAGTAGAATATACTTTCTCTGTTTGATATATATTATCTACATAAAATACTGGACTCACTAAGCTTCGAGTTCAATAGTGCGATTATAGAAGAGCACATTGCATATGATTTACTTTTAAGAAAAGTACGAACTATTATAGACACTGTAAAATGAAATCGTATGATACATAGTTTTGTATTTCATGTGTATGAAAGCGCATGAGTGTGTATGCATCCTATATAAGTAAATAATAAAAAATAAGGTGTGGGATTATATAATATATTTTCGTGTTTGGATTTTCAGTTACTTCAATACTTTAAATAAAAGAAATGTGCCTATATCATTTTATAATGTTCTACAATTTCTTCTTAGAAATATTAGTACACATATCTAAACAATTGTTTTAAATGTTTATATTCTTTCTTCTTTAAAACAATGTGAAGAAACAAATTCTTACATTTCGTAAAGATGATATACCAGATGATATACGCCAAAAACATTATTATAATTGTAAAATAAATAAGATTTTAATATAGTTTCATATATATACCTACATATAATAACATAATAAATTCGTTATAATAGAAAAATCAAATTGAATATTTGTTATTGTACATATTTGTGAGCGAGTATAATAAAATATATCTACTTAGTATAATAATCTGTTCAAATATACATATTATGTCAGTAGCAATTTTGATATCATTGAATAATTTACAAGCTTGTTTTTTTTCTATTGTCAAGTAAATTTTTAGAAGTATTTAATTTTCGTTATTTTTTCCTATTTGGATTAAAATTACTTTTAAACGTCTTATTTAATGCAAAAGTTGTTTGTTTAATTAACTCCAATATATTTTTTAAATACCGTGGATTTTATGATTAAATGCCACATTTTGTTATATTATATATTCTAAAAAATAGCAATAATTTTTTGTCATCTAGTTTTCTTCATTTTGTTGCAATTATTTAACAACTATTGTAGCAACATTTTTCAACATACAAGAATCAACTTTCCGAATAAAATTGTAAATGACTTTTTAAAGGTTACACTTGAATGACTTTCGAACAGCATATTTAGTTACCTAAATATATAAAAGTTACTTAGGAAATGTCACATAGACGCCAAAATAGTAATCAGGGAGCCAAATATTACAAATAAAGTGTCCCATATATAGAAAAGCTTTAATAGTTACATGACAGTATACCTATGTACATATAACACTCACATTTTAAGTTGAGTGACGAATGTAACATTACTTTCTATATGTATAATCTTTAAAGTTAATATTTATTACATATATGTAGGAAAATTAATACCAGCCCATTAATATATGTACACCTTGTAAATAACCCTTACTATTGTATATGTAGAAGTTGTTTAAATGTACATATATGATGTAACTATTACACACTGAAGCACACATGTAATAATCTGAAATCGGAATAGTTCATCCGAATTGTGAAATGTAGTGAAATATGTCATAAAAATGATAATGCAATTTAGACTCTCTGGGAGTGTACACATTTATTGGTGTCACCAGACTTTTAACTCCACCCAAGAGACAGAAATATTATAAGCGTGTGGTTGCCTCAAGCCTCATTCAGGGGCTTCCCTGCCGAGAGATTTCTTGCCGAAACTGAAATACTTATTAGTGTAAGGCCTGGAATACATGTCTAACCAACCGGGAATGAAATTAGGAACTTGGAGTATTACATAAATCGTGCGGGGGGTTACAGAAATTTAAAAAGCTTTCTCTCAGTTTTCCAAAAAAGCAACTGGATATAATTTTTGGGGAGATTATTATTATTATTCAACAGTGTCCTTCACGCAAACCCTACATATAATATATTTGTTATATTGCACACAGTACCAATCTGTAATCGTAAATAAGGCTTCCCTAAAGTTGGATACAGAGATAAAATTTCTCTGTGATTGACTTGTTGTGTTCGCGACACTGCTACACATCATCAGGTACATTTTTATCGTTGTCTGAATACCACATTGAACATAATGCAGGTAGTTTTTGTGTCTATAAAATGGGTTGCTGTGGTGTTATAGTAGAAGTTTCATAGTATAATTTTTAACTAGAATTCGGAAGTGCGTTTTGTATTCGTATATTATAATTTGTATTGTAAACATTGTGCAGGGATATCAGTTTAATCTGTTAGTTTTCATGGCAATTGTGTAAAATTGAAAAAAATATTATCTTGTTTGGAAAATATGATTAATTCAGTAAAAAGATGCTTTTTATATTAAAATGTATTAAGTATTAAAATTTATGTAAAGTGTAATTTTTATGAAGAAAAAAAACATTTATTCGAATTATTAAACATAAATCTGATAATTTTGTATAAATTTTATGTAAGTGTTCATTAACATATTTTGCTACGAATAAAAATACTTAAATAATATTTAATTACTATAAATCGTTCATTTTCATGCATATAAAAAATTTCTTTCACTTAAGATTAAGAAAGTTATTTTCTTGCCTGTTACATTACGCCTAGGGATTTAAGATATCAAAATGTAAATTGGCAGATACCTTCAGTTAAAACAATTTTCATAATTAGAAAATAATACTTAGGTAAGCTATTATGTTTTACTTACCTAGACCTATATTTTTAAATTAAGCGTATTTATAGTAAGAAAGAGCGAAATTACTTTTAGTTGTGTTGTTTATACTATAAATAATGGTTATTATACATGCTTAAAAATTTTGAATAAAAAAATTGAATAAAATTTACTCAAGTTATTTTAATTGAGATATTGAAATATAACAAATAAAAAATTTAATTATCTGTATTTTATGTTTTATCGGAAAAAAATTAAGTTTAATAGGTAAATACTTTTAATGCTATTTCCCTGCTTTAATACCTTGACTAGTGATTTAATATTATTTACATATATAAGTATAGAATAAGTTATCTGAAATCCTTAACTCTAAATAATTTCACAAATCAGAAAATGTCACTATATTATGAATTAGCGAACATGTTAGTAGAAAAAAATTATGATGTTCTCGTATACATCTGAATTTGCTTAACAAGAAATTCGCAAAGAAAGATGAATATTAAACTCAATTCTCTGTGGATTTCTATATGCATGTATTTTAACGTGTTTCACCTATGGGTAATACTCCGTGTCCTCAAAGAATATATTTACATTCTTCTCATTTTTATACGCTCACTTCGATTTCTATCAAAATAAATTTTATTCACAAAACTATAGTGACATGAGCATTACTGGCAATACTGATCCCCCCTTGTTACTTTTTAGAAATTGATGGGTCTTTCGTAATATATTTTATTCATATATTTAATAATTTTTTGCGTTTTACAATTTAATTATTCACATGTTAGTTAGTCCCACTGGTGTAGTTAGGCATATGCCCACATTAGAAGCAGTGCCTTTCACTATCTACGGTTGTCAGGACATTAACTAACTCCACTTTGTGACCGAAATGAGAGTGAGAGAGAGAGAGTGAACAGTATAGTGATCCGATTTTGGATAATAATAATCAGCAGAAACCATCGGTAGTTTTATTTTTCTTTATATTACTAACTATAACCGCCTTTAATATCAAACTCTCCAATGACTCATACATCATTTCCGACACATTTGCGTAGCTTAGAATAGCTTAGAATAGCCGATGCGGCTTAGAAACATTATTAACTGAACACAGATTAATTCCTTATTATATCGGGGGGGGGGGGGGGAGGAGGGAAGAAACTAAGCCATCCCTTATTTTCTCAAACAACAATTGCCTGTGTTAAATTATAATCATAAACTGCAAATTGCCGAAAAAACAATATTTTTTTGGGCGAGAAAGGTATTTGATTGACGATCTACTGTGAGAAGTAACCATGTGTTATTAAGACGAGAGAACAACCGGTTGATCATCTGTGGTTTGAATTAGGTCAGCTGTGCACTTGGCGATTTTACATTTTTGCTGCATACGCATGACGCGAAAAAAAGCTGCAGTTATTGCACGCTTGATATCTCCAGCGTTGAATAAATGAAGGCATAGATGAGTTCGCATCCTGCTCTTGGGTCATCCGGAGGTTAAAAGTAGTTGGCTTGTTTTAAATCTTAGAATGGGATGGTACGCGTGCAAAATCTGGAAAAAGTGAAGGCAGTGAGCGAGGGAAGTGAGGTAGATATGTAAGATGGAGGAATATCGCTAGAATAAAAATGAAAGAGGCAGTATATAGGAAGCTAAATAAAGAAAAGGAAAGGGAATGAAAAGCTAGGGCGGTGTTTGAATGACGGGTAGAATTGATAGAAAAGCAGGATCAAAATTTGATCAAGGGGAGTTGCCGGGTATATTTTGGTCGAGTAATAATTCGAAATGTATATACACTCATTGACTCGAACAGAATGCTACAAAACATACATACTACAATTTATAGAAAAATGATGAGTGTATATTTGTATGTGTAGTGTATCTACATAAGGCAAATGGACCGGATTATATAGAGTGGCTTTCAATAAATGCATTATTCAACTCACCCCTCCCCTCTTCCCTCCGACTTTTTATGTATTTATAAAAATAACTAGCCTTTCTATTTTCTTTTTTTCATTCGCAAGAGATCGTGTAGACAAATAAAAAACGGAGAAATGAATAAATACAGAAGGTAAAGTCGCGTCATGGGAATCATTTCGTTAAGTTCTACGAAAGTTATAAGCTTCCCCCTCCCGTCCCCTCCCATGGGGACTTGGTAATATATATGTACGAATGTATAGTTTGTTTAATCGAATTTTAGTGTTCTACAACTTTCCTTAACAATAAAAATCCTAACTTTAATCACCGAATGAATAGACATCTACTTTTGGGGAAAGTTCGTCTATTGAGAAAAAAGGGGAAGAATGACTTGTTTTATGGAACGCAGAAAATGATACATGTTTGTGCAAAACTTAAGATATGCTCTAAGTAATTACTAATTTTGAACGGCATAAATTCCTCAATTTAAAAAGACAAGCAAATATGCCGATTAGATTTAGGGCATTAAATCTTTCCAATTTATTTAATTGAATCATGATGTAATTCTCTGAAGATATAGGTGTAAAGAAATGGGTTTAAATATTTAATTTATATTTATAAACTTTGGAGACTTTTTGTATTAATAGTGGTTTATATACATATTTTTATTCGTAGAAGTTTATAGATAAAAATATAGATACATTAACACTGTTCGATAAAAAGTAGTTCAAATTCAACAAAGATTAAAACAAATTCTTTGAGATAACTCCAAAAATTACTGTTTAGACTTAAAATATAGAAAGTATTGATATTATAGTTTGAAAGTTTGCGTGTATAGTCAAATGAGTTTTGTAACCCAATTCGTTTAAAAAAGATCAAATTATTTCAAAAATATAAGATAGGTATAATATATATGAAAAATATGTACATGTTTTATATAAAACATTTTTTCTGCAGGAAAACTTATTTTTTATGTATTTCGTCAATTATTACACGAAATTAATTATTACTAAAACCAGAATTTGGTTGATTTAGAGAGAGATATTATGCATTTTTTATTTAAAAATGTATGTTTTGATTCCTTTTTACAAAAGGGGTCCATTTTTAAGGTTTGGTCACGTGAACACCACCCCCCCTCCACTCCCCTTTGTTTCCACAATAAGCAATATGGGGCTAAAAGTTGTACAATTATTTTTTTAAGTCACGAAAGCTTACATTGCTTCATTTGTTCTGTTCATTTAAAAATGAGAGCAAAATGTGGGACGGGGACCGTGTCTCCATGACCGCTATGGACAGGGTTAAGAAAGCACAGTCGATTAAAAATGGTGATATTAATACTGAAGTAATTACATATATATTAACTATTTTGCACTAATGAATTAAGAAGAAAAATTATTTTGAAAACGTTAGACATAACACATAAAACGTAAAACTGGTTATTTGATTGTGAATTTAATTAGAATTAGAAATTATTGACCTCATAATGAACATTTCAACAACTTAAGGAATATCTTTGAAGTCACCTGTACATTAATTTAGTTACAATTAATTTTTATAAATGTCTACATCTTAGATATACATCATACATAAATGTGTGTGTTAAAATGATTTTGCAATAGTTTTATTATTTCTATATAAAAATGTGCATATTATACGTTTAACAAATATGAAATGTTTCATCAATACTAAAACATATTATTATTTCTATATAAAAAGCAATAAATTACGTTTTGAAATTATACAGTTAGTAAAAATATAAACATCACAATATCAATAATATTTAATTTGCATTAAATTGCATTTTATATATACCTATATAGTCTTTCTAATTAAAACGAGCTTTTTTATTAATTAAATATAAAGCCAAATTTGCTTTTATCGTTTGAAACTATATCTCCTGCATGCTCTTGTTTCTCAGTGTGACGTCACCACATTTAACATCGGACATAATTCAACTATATTCTTGGAATGTCCCAGAGAGATATGTACGTAAACTCAAAAGCAGACTCCAATATCATATTTTTTAGGAGGAGGGTTGTAAACGATTTCTTATCAGACAACTTAAAATGTAACATGAGCTATCGGTTACCTCACTTACATACCTAACTTAATTTCAGTATCTTAAAGTGACGCCTGTTATGTCACATTTTATCTAATATTTCGCAAAACATGTTTAGGTGTGGTCACATTGATAAGAAAATTAGGTTATTTATTTTTAATATATTAATAAATTAAAATGACTGGAAACAATTTTAGGTTTACATATTTTATTAAAAATCGTTTTTACGAATATTATTAATATTTACTAATAAAAACAACAAAGTTATTATTTAATTGTGAAATACTTTTTTTTTTAATTAATCTTTTCAATGCCTGAAACTAAAAAAACAATTTTGATAAGTAATTATGTTTATTTAATTAGGATTAAAAAGTCTAAATAATAGCATTTGCTTGTAATATTTACTACTATTTTTACAGTATTTATTTCATTAGTTTAAAATGGTATTAAAAACTACAAATTAACATTGTATTTAAACAGTATTAAACAATATGAAACGAATCCGAATTAAACTAAACTAAACTGAACATAAAACAAAACAAAAACAACAATAACAAATGTGAGTAATATATATATATATATAAGTTACATGAGCTATCTTAATCTTCATTACTGAGTTTAAGAATTAATTAATTTAAATAAAAGACTGCATATTATTCGCTATATATTTCTTATATTTGAACAAGTAAATGTTTAAAAATACCTTACTAAACAAATGCAAATTTAAATAAAAAAAATTAATCGTATAAATGATAGTGCATTCTAAATTTCTCAAGAATAATTTCTGATAATTTATTTTAGTATAACCTGGATAATTTTTTTTAATTTCCGGAATTTAATAATAACACATCTTGACATATAAATTATTTTGTATACTTTTATTGATATATATATATATATGTATGTAATGATAATTAATTTGTCCTGATTTGTATACTTTATTCATGAATATAAATATACATTTTCTTTCTAAATCTGTTCAGATTGTATTTGTAATTGCATTGTATCTTCTTTTATTTGCCACCGTATTTAAGAATTTTTAATTTATAATAGATAAAGAACAGTAAAATTATTGCCTAAGTTCATAAACATGTTGCCATTTGAATTAAATCAATTATCTAAGGTGAAATAATTATTAATTGATGTTTATATAAGCTATATTAACAGTAATATTATTCAAAAAATAAATATTAATATGTAAATATACATTCCTCTTCATTGAGTTTATTTTGGTTTTTGAGTCCTGAATTATAGTTTCAGTTAACAATAAAGACTACATACATGACTTAACATCCTCTCCTTTAATTTCTAGAACTGTTTTATAAAGTTTAAGCAAAATTAGGTCATTTTGCCGGCCTCTCTCCAGTGCTTTATAGGTAGGTATTTAAATATTTGTTACGGATTTGTTGTGTATTCTAGGAAAGTTTTGCTTTCGTTATCAAGATACAAAATGTTCTTCTTCTTTACCCTACTGCTTATGTCTTATAATTTTGTCTGTCTGTTTTATTATATTATTTATAGTTACATGTTAATTAATCTTTATTAATTTTATTTTGTTTTATCACTTTTGTTCTTGTTAATACTGTTTTGATTGTTTTCCAAAACTAAATTAGATCAAATAGGTATATAGTTTTTTTATATGTTCAAGATTTAAAAGAAACAAGAATAAGAAAACGTTGTTATGCATTCCAATTAAATTGTATTGCTTAATTTGGAACTTGCGTTCGTTTTATTCGTTTTCTGTTAACATTGTTTATATCGAATCCTCGAATATTCCTTGTTTCTATTTTAGCATCTTATTGTATCATTAAATCGCTCCTTTAAACAGATTTTCAACAGTTAAAAATTGATTTTTTTTTTCTAACTATTTTTTTTAAATTAAACTATTCCGCATTATGAGAACAAAACGTATTACTTTATATATACGACACATTGTTATAATTGTGTTTTGCGCTGTCTTCACAAGAATATATAATTTCATCTACGAGTATCTACTATTTTTTATATGTAAGGATATAAATCTTTTCGGGTGCAATACAAATTGTTTAAATCTATCATCAATAGTTTTTTGAAGGCTACCTTCAATATAAATGAAATTATCTATTTTAGAGAATATGTTTCATTTCTTTTGTTAGCATATAAATCTTTTCAGGTATAATAAAAATAATTTGAATCATTAATCAATAATACTTTAATGGTTTCTTTATATAAATTAAATTATTTATCTTAGAAAATATGTTTCATTTCTTTTCTTTTGTCTAAGACAAACATATCCTTTAAATTACCGAAATTACCCCCTGCATAGACTACTGCAGCTGTAAGTGTTGACAATATTCAAATGAACTATACTTTTCAAACACATGTTGCCTTATTAAGCGTGAAATTTTAAAAATTGAATATTTCAAACCTTTTAATTAATAAATGTAACATCTTCTGCGCACTGTCCTAGCTGCACACGATACATTCCCAGAATAAACTTGACATTGTAGTAAATTTACTTCTTTTTTTAAAGTCTACGTTGTATATGCATCATGAAATAAAAAAATAACTTCAAGAAATAATTGTCAATATATTTGTCTATCTACTCATCACTGTATAAATTAAAATCTTGAATAATTTTAATAAATATAAATTAAGAATCTCTTCTCGTTAATTAGAAAGGGTACAATGTTACCATAAATAACAAAAACAAATGAGTTTTGACTACAGGGGCTACCAGCTGCAGAATAGAACACATATACTGCAAATAAATGTCATGATAGTGCTGTGTCAAATTATACATTATATTAGAATGCCACTACGAAAGCATAAAAACATACAAACAAAATTAATAGAATATTGTGTTTATCCATTTATTACTATTTTTTAATTAAGTCTGTATATTTCAGTATTTATATATATTAGTCAATTAACTAATAAATAAAAACATAATTTTAAACGTATAGCAATATTTGCAAAACTTATAAAACAGTAGTAAGCATAATTACGCTTTTAGGTAAACTAAATTTTAAAATGTATTAATTTTTATAGCAAATAATATTTTTAGTTAAAATATTAAATTTATTAAATTTGATGTTTAATCATTTCAAATTATGAATTTTTCGAGAAGTACATAATAATCACATTGAAATAACGAATAAACTATATTTTGAAAGACCCTCCAATATTAATTTTAATAATGTAGCATGATTTAAATATTTCGTTAATAACTCTAACACTTTTTTATTACTTTCATCGCTACTTTACTATATGAATATAAAGTAAATATATTTATCATTTTAACTTAAAATAATTAGCACTATAATTAAAATAACAAAATACTTAATACTTAATAGAAAATTTATTGTATTAGTACCTATATAATTGTTTTGAAATTAATAAATTTCATTCACACTGAAATTATAGCGAAATATTCTAAATCTTGGCTAAATGTGATATTTTATAAATTTTCCAATACACGTATTTAACTTAAATTATTAATGTTATAATTTTAAATTAAAACTATAAAAAGCTCTACTATATATTCATTTAAAACTCTGTATAAAATAAAATAATATTAAATATTTATATTATTTTTTAACTACTTCAATATCATAAATGTTTCTCAAATATGATATGCTTGAGAATATATGCTTTATATAAGAATAAAGAAAGGTGTAACTTATAATTAAAAGTTATAAAATTAAAATTATAATTAAAAGTTAAAACATTAGCATTCATATAGCTAGACATAATAAATGCTTTCAGTTTTAAAATATATTCCAATTTTCGAAATTATTATATAGATGAAATGAAAATTAAAATGATAACATAATTTCTATAATCCAGCATGTTGTGTGGGCAACTTTCCTGGATGATTATATCTTTGAAAATGAATTAAATTAATATTAATGTTAAAATATCAGTTCGTGTTAAGCAAAGGTTACTATCAGATATTGAAAGGCGGATGATTTCTTCGTGATAAAGATAGTTTAACAGGTTATTTGATTAAACTCGACCGCACGAGCGTTGATGATTACGTAACATACGTTTCGAAAATTTCGAAGCATTTAAAAATTAAAAACATTTATATGAAACTACATACAAATAGGTGTAACATATATTTTCATAATTTACTTTATTTTTAGATTTTAAATTAATTATTTTCAATTCTGAAGGATATTACTAGATGATATAATTTGAATCCAAAAGACTCCTTCAATGTTACTAATTAAAAAAAGATAAATCTAGAAAATAATAATGTATGCAGTATTTCTACCAATATATTGCAATACGCTTTTTTTTAGTCATGCAAATTTGTATATTACGAAAGGAGATAGTAACAGATAAAATATAATTGTTGAGCTCAACACAAATGCAAATTTATTTTCTATTATAACCATTTCTTTTAAATAAGAAAACACGTTAAAAGGCATTCAAAAATGATATAAAATATCGTTTCTTTTATTCTAGCATATTTCTTTTGTCTGCTTGCTTAGCCTATCAAGATTAAATATGATTTTTATCTTTCAATTTCAATTTCAATTTCAAAAGGGATACGACAATCAGGAAATTATTATTTAACTGACAGATAATTCAAGTTTATAAAAATAAGTGTTAATATTTTTTACAGATTCAAAACTTATCTAATTATTCTTCTCATTATAATCGTCGTACAACAATTTACCATACACTATTATGAATTTTCAAAACAAATTCAACCTAATTTATTACTATTAATAGCTGTTTATAACCATATACAAAAAACCACCTATTAGTTTTTTCGTCAACGTGTTATTTGAATAGTTATAATAGCACAATGAGGACTTAAAGAATATATATCTTATGCATTTCGTAAACATTACACTGTTGTACACAATAGTTTTTACTAACTCACCAGGCTAAATTATGACACAATCATATAAAAAACTATTTTACCTTAAACATCGTGTGACCTAGAAGTTTAGGAAAACACTATACACCCCAGGTATAACAAGCAATAAGGTGCAAGAAGTGCGCAACAAGTCTTGAGACTGTGCTTTGCACGCTGTCTTCCGCAGCTTGAGTTACGCTTGCCTATTTTGAGTATATTTACTTCCCAAACAATCAATCAACATGCCAAAATCACGGAAATCTCTGCTCCAAACAATCAGCTTCTATAATTTTTTCCCCTTATACTTTCCGTCTGACTCATTCTAACTTTGATAGTAGGTATTTGTAGGTTCCAACCGACCGACAAGAGAGGAAAAGTTGGTTAGAGGGGGAGGTGATAATGTTTCACTTTTTAATATCTCTAAATTAAATTTCACATGATAAGGTATTAGTTAGAAAAATTCAAAAATGTTTTCTCTTGGAGTATATCTGATTTATTTTCTGAATGGTCCTATAATATAGAACTTAACCTTATTTTTAGCAAATACAAATCTGGTTTGTATAACATGTTTTTTTTATAATCAAAGCCCATGTATTCCGTTAAAGCTTTTTGAAACGCATGAATTGCTAATATAACTAACATTCTAGTTTTTATACATGTTTAATAATAAAAAAGGAAAAAAGAGTGGAAATTTTTATAAATTCAATTTAATTTAAACGATAGCAGGATGCAACATGCCAATTGACTAATAAAAAATCTATTACAATAATTGTTCCGATTTTACCATAATATACTCGTGTACAGACTTCTATGTCTGTATATAAAAGTGAGATTTTGTTACAAACTAATTCATTTATCATGTGTTCTAGTAAACGTATATCCTTCGGGGTAAAGGCCAATGATGCAGGGTATTTTAGTCAGCTCATGCAGTCGTGTTCATGTAATATAAAACGTACTTGTGTGTATGTAACTCTTAAACGTTACAGTCGCCTTTAAAGAGAATATGTTGAATATTGACATTAAAGGCACCATCTTTAAATAAATATCATCATATAACAATAAGCATTAGGCAAGTCTGTAAATACATACTTCTTTATATTTACAAACAAATATATTAATAAATTCGGTTAGATTTGGTTTGTCTTAGATGTAAATAAATGTACAGCTGTGGTTTTATTTGCTGAATATAATTTTATAAGTTTTCAACCCTCTAATTATGAAAAAGATAGTATTTACATAAATCATGTTTGTTAGGTCTTTTGTAGATATCTTATACGAACTGTTTACTTGTTAAGTAATTACCAAGGCCTCAATGATTAACTGAATAAATAATTCAATTTATTAATGATACATCAACATAATAACTCACTTAGTGATACATTAAACATAATTGTTATTCATATATTAAATAAATCTATATTTTTTTTAATTTTCGTAAGAATTTTTTATAATCCACCCAAAAAATATATATTAGAGGTAAAAGAAAAAATAGATAAAGAATACCCAAGATGATATATTTACATTTAATAATTTATAATAATAGGGTGTAGCACAAAAAACGACCGTTTTGCAGAGAGAATCTGTGAATGACTGTTGCTATATATAATATAAATATTATTATTATTATTGTAGAAAGTTTGCAGATTTACATGGTGACTGCCTACAGATGATATTACACATCCTTACTACTAATAATAAAAATAATAATTTTAGGTGTAAAAATTATTTTTTAATTGTGCATAAAAGCATAACTAAAACGAATAATGTCCATATTTAAATAAAAATATAATGTACTATGCACATCTTAGAATAACTTTTTGAGATATTTTTTCTCTTAAGAAAAAGAATTGTGCGTCAGCTTCAAAGAAAAGTACTAGGCAGAATATTATAGTACGAATCATTGACCTGATTCATGATCATGGTATTTGTTATTGTCAAATTGTCTATTCACAACATCGATGCTATAACTCACACAGGAACTAATGTTTGTACACAAAATATGTTGATATACATTCGCAGAATATACTTCTATCGCGATGTATGATGCAAATCGCCCGGATGACTGATTTATGCCGGGTCTACAAGATATATCTTTGCTGAGTGGAATACATACACACTAACACACACACACAAACGAACAGATATATATATCAGTCACTTATATATTACATTTATGAGGTACTAATATGCATGCAGTAAGAAGGAGGATATTTGGGAGTGTAAAAATCCATTGAGAGAAAGAGGAGATGTTGTTATTGACGCGATGATGCAAGAAATTGTCTCGACTGGATAAAATTTCATGCTTCCCAGGATTCGTTGTACAAAATAGAAAAAAGGTACAGAAAAAAGTCTGGTAAGTGGACAAAAAAACTGGTATGCGTAACTTATTACACATCATGAAATCTGAGGACAGTCACAAACAACGCATTATGGAGTTGAAATTACCGACGCTGCGCTGCTAGTAGCTTGTGTCCTTCTGAATGAGCATAAATATAAATTATATGTTTTTGAGAAAAAGAGAGAGAGAATGAGGTCGAGCTATTCTCCGAAGATGACCTTAAGCTAGCTTTGTGAGGTGGGCTGGTAGTTAATGTGACTGTTACTATTTCTTGGACGAGTAAATTATTGGGATTTTAGTGATTATGAAAAGCTCAGATTTTGACATATTGAGCCAGAAATGAAGTCAACTGTAGGCTATTTTTATTTATGATTTGTTATAATTAGAATATTTGTAGATATTTTAGAATGCCTCTACCTTATTTTAGTAACGATATTTGTTTCCAAAATATTGAGTTAAAAGTATGTATTAATGCTTTCAAGGGAATACTTTTTATACATTTAAAAAACATTAATATATACTTTTATCTACGTTTCTAATTTTTATTGCAGAATCTTTTTTTAAACAAAACAACCTCATCCGATTGATATCTATATTTAAAAAAAAATTAATAAATTGTATTGTTAAATTAAAATTAAAAAATATAATTAAATTGAATTTGATAATTTATACATGCTTAACATTCAATACCTTTTCTGATACCTAACAAATATCAGTTTTATCTTTATATATGTATACTGAGTAACAATTATAATGTTATAGTCGTTATAAAAATTAATATTTTTTATTATTTATATATATATATAATTCAAAGCGTTAAGTTGACATTCAAACAGTGCAGTTGCAGTAATTCATCTTATATACTGTAACTCTTCTAAATTTCATATTTAATGAAATACAGATTAAAGCAAAAACTGTATTATAAATAAATTTAAATTTCTTTTCTGTTAACTAAATAATAGTTGAAGCGCAAGAAGGCACAAATTATTTTTTGACCTATACGAGAGAAAAAATAAATATGCGATTTTGGAAATATTAAAAATATAGCTATATAAAGGTATCAATTAAAAATCAATGTACAAAAATCAAGTAATACATTTGCGAGATACTATAAAAGTAATATTCGAGTTAGTTTTTGTATAAGTTTTATATGATACCTAACATATAAAAGGAAACATAAGAAGTTGGAACATTTTATACATTATTCGAAGGGGGGGGGGATTTTTTTATTTAGAGAGATCCCGTTTCATACATATACATCACGCAATTGCGTGGTATGATTAATTACAAAAGGTGTTTTTATCAGAGTGGCTGCATAAGTGACTAATGCCAAAAGCTTTTAAAACAAAGGCATCGATGATTTCCTTTCTTTTTATATAATATATAAAGTTAATCCCAATTCAGAGAATCGCTTAACTGAAAATTTAAAAAATAATTAGTGTGAACAAAATTTGATATAACAATATATAATAACGTTATTATATAGAAATAACTAAATCAAGCTATGTGAGAAATAATATTAGCGCTCTTCCGAAATCAATTATAACTTCATCAGAAATAGATACAGCTTTGATACTAAGTTCACAAAATAAAAAGCGAAATCAAAACATATTCTACACTACGGGGAGTCTTCAATGCCTTCACTGCTAACACAATTCAATTACATTTGATTGTTTGAAGGGAAATTCAATAAAAAGACAGTCAATATCTCCATAGCTCTTCTATACTACAATATACTTACATTTATACTCAGACATAGGTCTGTGTATTTGCATACACACTGGGGCACCGTATATTGCACTGAGCATGCGTAATCCAATTATACAATAAAATATCTGCGAACAAAAATACGCCGTCGTCTTGTATAATCCAGAGAGTATATAGGCATGGTTCTTAGCCACATAAGTACGTGCAGATGTGCCAAGAGGTTACGTAACGCCCAAAGGAGGTTACGCCGTAGCAGATGTGGTCAAGCTCTTTCGAAATTCAGGAAAATTAAAAAAGTGTATTGATTTAATTTGGATTAGAATCCCGCTCATAAAAGGCATTATTTGTATATAATTAGAATTAGTCCACTGTATATATTCATTTCTTTAATTTTTGGTAAAGATAGTCAAGCTTTATATAATGAAGCTGTATATATAGCTTCAAACAAGGCGAATCTCAATTTCAAAGAGAATATAATTAATTTAACTTTGAGGGTTTTAGTTAACCTACAGAAAAAAGATTTTGTCAGAGATTAAAGAGTTTCCCTCGAGTAATATATATTGATGAACGAGCTATCGATTAAGCAAAAGGACTATTTTTTATAGTTATGTATAGTTTTTATATTTTATAATTATTATTCACTTATAGTCAGAAGATTATTTTAATGGGACAATATTTAATCACATCTATTACACAAAATTGGAAAAAATCGTGTAATATAATTGGTTCTTAAAATTGTTTAGTTTTTGTTTTTAAACAGATTATATTTCTTCAATCCATTATATTGAAAAAGTAATAATTGTTAACCTGTATAGTAACAAAATTACGTTTTTTATAAAACTTATTTTTAAAGTTTATTTAATTATTATCACGTATTATACCTTTATTAACTAATAATCATTGTTATTTTAAAATGGTTTCAATAATGTATTTAAAGGTTTGATATAATTTTATAAGATCGCATTCAACAATATTTTTACTTTAAGCATTTTTGTGTTAACAAAAATGCGAAAACATCATTTACATATCATTAAATTTATTAATTTTATAATCCCAAGGACTCATGATAATCCTATTTAAATCACATAAATACTATTTATTTATACCAAAATTTTTACAGCAATGGTATACCAAAACTATCGCCCAAATTTAAAAAAAAAAACTATATTAATAATAACAGTATATTTATTTGAGACAATTCATTAGAACAATTTCTTAGTTAAGTATGGAAGACTGTAAGTATAATATAGGGTACACAAATTAGTTTAAAAGTCGTAAATGACATTTTATAGTCAAGTGGGCATGAATTAAACGTGGGCTGGTCTACGTTAAGTTTCAACATGTGCTCCGATCAGAGCTACAAATATTTCATGTTGCACTTTGGACATCTACTAATACTGATGCATTTTATATTCTATTACACGTCAGATTTTAGCTTTATAGTGACTGCAATACAGGCATGACCCTCTTTGCTGTAGTTCCGGGTCCTCCCACATCCACCAACTCATGTCAACTCAAGCTGTTTTATCTTTGAACTCGCTTGCTTATAGCTTTATGTACAACTTATGTACAACCCACAATTTATCTTTGACAGATCGTGAAAAATGAAACTGCTCTAAATGTACAACATAACCAGAGCTGCCTGGAGACCACTTTAAAGAAAAAATCATTACTAAACAGCATAAAGCGGTCTCTGTGTCTGTGAAAAGAGTTTCATTTCACGTATATACAACCATGCGGCAAACTCGAAAGCAATAAGTCATCATCGGTTCCTTCTATGTACTTCAATGGCTTGGGGTTTAGTACCTAAAGCCACAAAATAATAGTGCGTAGCTTATCACTTTTCATGAGTCATAATCGTTATGAATATGACTACGCATAATATTATGTCAAATGTGTACGGGTGGTGTCTGTCGATAAGCTATTACAGTAGTGTTTTTAACATTACCAAATAAAGCGGAGGAGTTTTAAAGAGGGACGAATCACGATATAGCGTAATCAATTAAAGATTTTGGAAAGACTTAACGACAGAGGGAGACATTGGAAAAGTTTGACTTTCAATTGATAATATTAACATCTCATTAGGGTTGCAATTCAACGATGCCGATATAAAAGTACATTTGGGTTGGTTGAGGGCATGCGCGTCTAGCCGTAGGTACTACATGTTTCAAGACAAATAATTAATTTTATTGACGACCAAGCCAAACTATAAGTATGTAAATCTCTTAAGCAGCGTTCTTAAATCTTGCGGTTAACAGAAATTTCCACTAATGGACTATATTTAAAATAAACTTTTGAATGCATTTATATATTCTTTAATTGTTATATGTAATATGTAACAGATGTTCACTCTGTTAAAATTATATCGACAACATCTTATATATTGAACAAATCAGACCACTCAAGGATTCTTTCAACTGTCTAAATATAGGTGCATAAGATGCTACGATGACTATTGAAATATGATGACTTATGGATAATTAAGTACCTTATTATTCTTATGGAATAAAAGGTAATCTATTAAAATCCAATTGTTCCTATTATATTCTGAATTTGAATCAAAAGTAATAACATTTAAAGTTTCCAATAAATTTATATAAAAATAATAAATATAACTTCAAAGTATTGGCGAATATTCACAAATTAATATAATAATTTGTAAATATATACCAACTATTATTATCACAACAATTTTACTTATTATCTTCTTAGATGTATAAGTAAAAGATAATCACAAAACGACAACAATAAAGACGCCCATTTTTGGAGATACTCTCTAAAATGCCATCCTCTTCCGAATGTAATAAAGATGTCGGTCGGGGATAAGTTTACAACCGGCTGAGCTCAACTCAGAACACGTCATAAGAAGCAGAGATAGCGGGCATATGCAGAGGAAGTGGAAGCAAGGACGCGGATAGAACTCCACTTTTCTTCCCTCGTTGCCATTCCATTCCCCATATTTAGGTAACTTTGTCAGGTGAGAAAGAGAAAGAGAGAGGGGGAAGTAATAATTACAAGTAAGTGCTTGAGATGAGAGGAACAATTTCCTCCCTTAATGGTCATCTTGGGAGCAGTAATGAAGCGGCGCACGTGTGAATGAAACCGGACAATTCTATAAGACAAAAAGTTTACAGGGAAGAAAAAGGAATGTCTGCACCATAAAAATGTTCTCAATCTAATCTTTAGACATTATGTATTGTTCGAGTTTTTATGATAATACCTACATATAACAGACACATATCTGTAGACGACCCTTTTATTGGAAAAATAATATTCTTTAACAAATATTGCTTTTACTGTACATGTATTCTTAAATAAACTGTTGGTTTAGTTAGGTAATACTTAATACTTAATATTCATTCCACCGAATTCGAAAGTAACGCGTGAGGGTTTTCATATAAATAAATGGGTTTGGGTTAAATAAAAAGTGAGGGTTTTCATATAAATACTACTAATACGATAATACTCGTTCATGTAAACTATAAAATTATAAATAGTTTCCCATGCATACTTTTACAGTAACAAGTGATAAATTTGATAAATATACCCGAAATCTAAACTATATTCTTAAAAAATATATAAAGTATAAAATAATATGAAAGCCTTTAATTACACATGGTTTTTATTTTAAATTATGTTTTCCTTTCTGAATAAACTAATTGGCATTTAGACTTTTTAAATACTAATATATTCAATAGATTAGAGAAGTATGTATACATCTTCTATTGTACTGTATACTAAGTGATGAATAGTACGATTATAGGAAAACATTATGTATAAATTAATATAGAAAATTAAAAATTAAATTTATTTGATATTAATTATGAAATTTTAATAATTTTAATGATTCTTTAATATATATGGCTATTATAATTAACTGTTAATGTACAGTGCAAAGATTTAAAAGTTCATATTGATTATATTGTTTGGTCAAATTTGTATTATAAGCCTCTAATGATGATTGCTGTTTGAAGGTAATAATTCTACTAAAGAGAAATCTGGGTATATGGATATGCAAAACGTGTCTATTATACTTCTTTCCAATTCCAATACAAAAAGAAGATAATGCGTCTTATTTGAAGAAACCTGCAGTGTATACACATTTGTAAGAAAGACGCACAGTACATATTATATAACATTAAAAATAAAATAACTCTGCTAAAAAGAAACTAGCTCCTCCAATATATCAATGAGAGTATTTCGATATTTGTTTACGTGGATCTACTTAATATATACACAAAATTGTTTTATTTAAAAATATATATTTTATATGCGCGACAGTTGTTAAAACAAATAAAAGTGTTTCTATTACAAAGGAATACGATCGAAGAGTATATAATAAGAAGTTTAAATAAATAATTAAGTATTGATTTGTTCCTTTGATGTTTTCTAATTGAATATTATTATTCTTTATCATCTTACAGATTATATGAACTGTAGTTATACATATAGGTTTATACATAACTGTAAATGTTCATATAGGAATATATTAACCAATATATGTATATTCACTTATTATTTTCTCATCTTTTGATTATGTTTCAAACTTTTGTCCTAAAATATAACGTTCCTGGTGTATTATAAACTCAATTGCAAATATACATAAGTTTATTATAAATATATAATTGTCGATTTTTCTTTACGACATGAAATTATTACTATAAGAAAATTTTATTAATATATATTAAATACAGAATTAAAAGATATATTTTTTAGCATAAAAGCTAATAAAAGAAATTGTCACGAACAAAGTCTAAATAATTGTGATGTTAAAAAATTGTGCGGATAAATTATATTTGAAAAATATGGTTTACATGACTATCTTCAAATATATCGATACTTTGACAACAGAATATAACTTTTCCTATATTAAGTGAATGAACTGCTAATGTGATCTAACATTCTTCTTTTCATTGGGTAATTCCATCGTAACTGACAGACGTTCGCATGGTTTGTTTTAATTTTATTATTTTATTTAGAGAAGTATAATCTAAAAAAATACTCTATCTTTTTGTCAGGGCCTGTTAGTCACTAATGACACAATATATTTCCTATAAGTGAATGAACTGCTAATATTATCTACACATTTTTTTCTTTTCGTATAAATCATCTATAAAAAAAGGAGTACAAATCAAAATAATTTCATCACGTGAAATAAAATAAGCAACATACAGTTATAAATAATAACAATATATTTTACTCAGCAAACAATAGTATTACAAATTATTTAACAATAATATACACAACAAAATGTAGACAAATGGAACTGTAGCCCGATAAATTGAGAAAAGCTTGGAGCTGCTCTCCAACCAGGTTTGAAACAAGTTTAAATCGATTTGACTATTCTTAAAAACAATATTATATATCGTAATAACTATACGAGTCAAGGAAAGTACTATTATCTATGTAAATTATTTCTCGTAGATAATAAACGTATAAGGAAATGAATTAATGGAATAATTGGACAACATATACCTATACAGAAAAATTCTATATAAACATACATTTTGATAGATACAACTAAAACAAATAAGAATTTTCAGTTTAATTGACGAATGCAAGAAAGAAAGTTGAGTGATTTGAATAGTATAACTGTCAGCATTTTCCAGTGTCTGTACTAGTATGTATGTAAGATTGCTGCTGACAATGCAATATTTTTGTAAATTATGCATGTTTCAAAATATACACACATCATTTCTTTTTCTCCTTTCCATGACTATTTATAGAGGAAAAAAAGGAACACATTTCTTCGATTAGAGAAAAATGGAGAAATGGAGAGGAACAAGTTCAGAGGAAAATGTCCTTTTTCAATTTTGGATAAAAAAGCTGAAATTAAAAAAAAATGCAAAATTAGATAATGAAATACGAGTAAAATAATTCAAACTAACTAGTACGTGACTTACTAGTATTAAGTGTAAATATAATATCGACGGTCAAATATGGGGATTTTGCACAATCTTCTTTCTCTTCTCTGAAACCTCCAAAAAGATGAGTTAATTCGAGATCCCTAATAATATACAATAATATCAGTTCATTTATTGATAATAAGAATGATAACAAAATCAATTGAATTAAAATGTAATAATTATGTTGCTTTAAGAAACAATTTTATTTAAGTTTGTGGCATTTAATTGCTACGGCCAATGTATAAAGTTACAACTTGGAAATATTTTTAGTAATTATATCTAAATATTTAAATTTATTTAAAACAATAGCATTACTTGTTCTGTTAGTATGTAATGCAACTATATCCGCTGGTAACAGACATAGTTGTTATATATTACATAGGTTCATTTATCAGTATTCATTCAATATTATAAAGAGACGCGGTATTTTTGTATTAAATTTTGCTCAAACTTGTAAATAGTTTCATTTCAGGTCAATTGAATATTTGTTCAAAAATCCAAATGTATTGATTAACGGTGGCGGCAGTCCTTCATAATCAATTTGTTAAATTGACATATATTAAATCTGCAAGGATCAATTTTATATAGTAAAGTAGAAAACACATATTTGGAAGTAGAAAACTAAATTAACTATCCTAAACCAATTTCTGTGTTTGAAATTGGTCAAATTGTAAAATAAACAAAACTGCGTTTCAATAAATTTTAAGAAATTAATATATACCCTATATACCTTCTTCTATGGACTTGTTTGTCTTCACTTGTTCTGACTTTGCTACTTTGGGGTAAGTCTGTAATTTTAATGTAACTGTGTAATAGTATTTCTCAACGTTTGAAACATAATTAATAAATTACTCACTCTAAAAGCTTAAATGGGAACAAGAAAGTATACGCAATTATTTACACTGATATTAACAGTACACTCAATTACAGCTGATCATAAATATTCATGCTTTATGTCGGAATATAGTATAATGAAGAAGCCAAGAATATCCTCTATACGTACTTGTAATCTTGGTCTGTTTACTATTTGATCTTGGGGATATGTCGCATAATATAGTGCATTACGGAATATTTCTTCATATGACAAAAATTAATAATTTAATATAAAAAAGTTATGCTTCAATTGATTTGTTCAGTTTATTCAACATATAATATATTCTAAACATAAATATATAGTAGATGAAATATACGCAAAGTTTTAAATTTATACCAAAATACCAACAACCCCGTTATGTTTGAAATTGAAGAAGTAAGAATATTTTTAGATGACTACATATATAAATATTTGGCGCCTTTATGACTCATTGGCGAGAAAAAATATTGTAAATATAAATATATTTTTTATCTGAATAGGTACAAATATAAAGACATATACGGGGCCCCGACATACGAAGATATTCAGGAAAATACGAAAATACAAAAGTCGTCAACTTGGCGACGTTCAAATTGCTTGGGTGAACAGCATATTTGTTTTTTTCCTTTAAATAATAATTTATAAGCATTTATATATATACATAATAAATATAAATGTACACATATTTTACACAATTTACTCGTATAGACTTTAGTTTTATTTGTCATACTAATATATATTCTATTTTTTACAAATTTTCTGAATTGATTGGTTTTGCTTCATTAACCGATCTTTATCTAATAAAATTATAAAGAAAAGAATACTTTTCAGTAGGAAGTTATTATTTCTATTTTGGGAGATAGTCATATTGTATTATAAAAATAGATGTTGATTAAATGCTTTCAAACTACAAGCATCCAAAGAACCGGAACACTGAATGAAGAAAGGATTAAATACACTTATAAATAATTAATCGCTTATTTTATTATTATATTATATATATATATATGTATAATTTTCAAAATACTTTCTTATATTTATAACAGTAGTTAAATAATAGAATCTGAATAAAAAGAATACTATTATACATATATAGTAATAACAACAATAAATATGTTGGACAGATTCCACTATTTCAATAAATAAAATTTCCTAGATTTATAATGATCAGCAATCGATAAGAACAAGTATACTAATATCATGTTTTAAAATTTAGTAACATATTAACGTAGTTATCTTCTATATCCATAGAATACATATAATGTGTATATTATAAGCTTGTGAAACAAACGGTATATCCATCAGCGATATTATGTGGTGTTAATGGATGAAGTACTGTATATTGTTTGGTGTTTGTTGTTTATGTTAAATGTCGCGGTAACGCAAAGAAAGCTACTTTTAAATATCGATAACAAAAAAGTGACATTATTCATTTTTTTCTAAAAACAATTTCTCGGGATTAACAAAAAGCTATATTTGCCATTCATGAATAACACAAAAACATTACTGAAATTAGTAATATTCATTTTGTTATGTGTATAATGCTGTAAAATACTATGAGTCACAAAATTGGTATGTTCACCCGACGGATTAATATTTAAATATTGATGAGAATTAGTCAGACAAAATTTGATATACTACACAGCCTAATGTTTAAAGATAAATAATACAAATATTATTGAGTTATTGACTTCAAAATGTATGCCTTAATATTGGCTGTTTGTATAATACAGAACTAGGTTTGTGGTAAGTAATATTGAGGGGGAAAATTTGTGTTTCATTTAGTATCCTGATTTAAAAATATGTACAACGTGAAAATAGAAATTAAACCAACGGCTTTATAGAATTTAAATTAATTTTGTAAAATGTCAAACAATTGAAATATTTACACTTTATAATCTATTCCACAAAATTATATAAATAGATACGCAAACAATTTAAAATACAGGAACTTAAAATGATATTTAATCCGCAAGATATACTCGTATTATATATGACTTGATCGCAATATCATAATTAAGTTTTGAATTAATTATATATATTTATATAAGTAATAGCATTGGTCATCGACGTATAATTAAAATATATTCTGGTAATTCGATAGAAATTACACAGTAGCTAAACTACACAGACTAATACATTGTTTGCACTTAAATAGTTCGACTCATAATTTACTTTCAACTTCAATTATCTTTACTTGATTATTCTGTAAATTCATCGTTTCAAATTTATTGCAATCAATTTGATAAAATTGCATTATTAAATAGCATATACAGTAAAAGTGAAAATAAACATTCACACATTCAGGAAAAATCGAATTTGTGTTAAATACATATTTGAAATAAATTGGTGGCGACTATAAAGATAAATTCGGTACAATTTTCGTTTGTGATCTGATATTAAATATTATTCAAGTTCGCCATTCTAAATTGTGTCCTTTATCGAGTCAAGGAAATTTCAGAGAGACCATTTATAAATTGATAAGTCGTGTTTACGTTAGATTATAAATATAAATATATATGTATATTAGTCAATTTATTAAAATTTTCCTTTGTTTTATGCGAATGCAAACAATCATTAACATCTTCGTTTATCCTCTTAGGAAGATCTTTCTGAAATAATCATCCTAGGATGAGATTTTCGTTCAATTACGATAGCTGCATAAACCGTAAAATTGAACAAATCATAGAACAGAACTGGACTATGCTAATATCCATTATAGCATAATTGTTTTTACATTTGACAGTACGGTTTCGTAAAGGATATTTCGACTAAATGTTCTAAGTGCACCTTAATTTGCTATTAACCAATGCTTAATATTATAGTCATATTTATTCACCCACTAACAGTGGATTATTGTTTAATACCCAGTTATTTATTTTTCGTTATGTTAGGAGAAAATCA
>JAYRBW010071262.1:0-26530 GCA_036023295.1 Invenusta paracnida | reverse complement strand
TAAATAAATGTAATGTAGAGTAAAATTACACTATTATAGAATCCCTGTGGTTAACAAGCATGGATCAATTTTACACTATTTTAGTTGTATACATAATAATAGTAGGCTTCAACTAAATTTTGATTAAAATCACACTATAACAGTGCTCTTTTAAACTGTTTTTTTTTTCAGTGTAAATTATTTATCTAATAATTAATTTATGATATATTCTATTTATTTTATACGTTATATACAAGCAATTAATATTTTTCTATTTCAGGGACATTCACTGGACGACCTGCGGATTATATGACTATGCTTATCTTCAACTGGATTTGCCTTGTTGTATCTTTTTATTTTGGTCCTTTGTAATTACAGTAATATCTAGTGTTTAAAATACTACGCACACTGAACGCAGCGTGTAAAAAGTTAAAAAACATTAAATCTTATGGGGCAATGCACACCGAAAACAGTGTGGCGCGGCGCGTCGATAATCAATGAGGAATGTTTCCAACTTTACACGCGTCAAAAATCAATATTAATCATGGCTCGCTGACTCAGTATACTGTCCTCCTTTTCTGTTTAGGTGTGTAGATTTTCTACAGAGAGTGTATCGATTTTTACTACACTGTGACGCGTTCTGTGTAGATTGCGCGCCGCGCTGCTTTCTATGTGCATAGCCCTTAAGGGTTACAAATGTTATACTTCAAATTACTGAAAAGTTTGTTATAAATATGACATTTATTATTGTATATTTAAAATAGTGAATTAAAATTGCATTTAATATTTCATGGATTGTATACAAGTGTTATCTGTAGTTTGCTATCCTAATTTTTAAATCATTGTTAAATTTGAATTTGTTTTATTTTTTTTAAATCTTACAATCATTTCACAATTTAATTTATC
Source organism: Invenusta paracnida (assembly GCA_036023295.1). Lineage (NCBI taxonomy): Eukaryota > Metazoa > Platyhelminthes > Proseriata > Coelogynoporidae > Invenusta > Invenusta paracnida. The sequence continues at coordinate 25,645 of JAYRBW010071262.1, read as the reverse complement.
ACTATTTTTGACAATTTTACTGATTTATATAATTCTTTTGATATTTGAAATATGCGATAAATTATGGCTTTTACTTATTTATAGATTGAAATGTATTAATGAAATATATATGTAGAATAATTTTGTATTTATTTAGGTTTTTTCTATCTACATGTTATTTTTTATACTGAACTCCTTTTCTTAACTAATATTTAAAAATATATACAGATTGTGGGGTTCCTTGCGGGTTTATATGTAAGTATATTCACTTAAATCATGGCATCGTATATTTACAATTTTAACCTGCAGAATCTTTAGTACACTTTACAAAATATAAATAAATAGGGAATTATACATATTTTAAACCTTATTATTGTTTTGTGCATTATATTAAAATTAAACTTGTATACTTTTATCAATTGAAAAATGTATATATATATATATAAGCGTTAATAGATAGCCTTTTTTATATGAAAACGTATTGAATGTCATAAATACATATACATCCCCTAAAGTTTAAGACCACCAATACTTTTTTATCCAAATATTACTATTTTTTTGTATCAAGACATACTGTTCGAATCAATGGTATCACTCTATAAGTGTGTGATTGCGTTAGAGCTATAAATAACTTCCAATTAAAAGCGTCTTGATTATTTATTTCTTAGAATTGTGTAAATTCTTGGAATTTACAAGCTTGAGATATATTGTATGTTATTTTGCTGCTAATTCGTGTTCATTATTTTGTTATCTCATTTTTCCTGTACATACGTATTGTAGTACTATGTGAAAGAATCGCAGCTTGTCACCAACTAAACGGGTTCAAATTGTGGCTTACCATACTCTGTAAAAGTCAGAGAGAAATAGCCAATAATTTTAATTGTTCAAAAAATGCAGTTCAACAGGCCATACAGAAACACCAAGCAGATGGATCTTTCAAAGATGCTCCACGTTTGGGACGGCCCTACAAGACAACAGTTCACCAAGACTGGATTTTTAGACGTAAGGTAGTTAAAAATCTTTTTATTGGTGCTAAACCTTGAAAAGTATTTTTCAAGATTATGATGTAACATTATCACAGCAAGCCATTGGTCGACGTCTTGTTGCTTCTGGACTGTCGTCGTATAAACCTGCACATAAGCCTCGATTAACTCTCAAAATGAAACTTCGAAGGTTGAACTTTGCTAGGAATCATATTAACTGGACCATGATTCAATGGGATAAAGTAATGTGGTCGGACGAGTCGTAAATTGAACAATTTCGCTCTTTCAAAATACATGTTCGACGATCCTGTGGCACCCGATATGACTCCAAATACACTTCAGACTCTAAAGCACCTCTAGCATAATTATGGGGGGGGGGGTGTTTTGATAATCAAGGGCGTGCAGGACTTTATTTCTTAAAACCGAATGAAAGAATGAATATAAAACTATATATAGAGATTCTTTCTGATAAGTTAGTATAATGGATGAATGTTCATTCTTGTGATACTTTCCAACAGGACTCAGCACCATGCCACACCGCTAAGCTTTTCTCAGAGTGATTTGCAGACAATCATATTGAAGTCCTCCAGTGGCCCGGGAATTCATCGGATCTTAATCTAATAGAAAATCTTTGGGATTACATGAAACTGAAGGTGGTAGAAAAGGCACCCTCGTCACTGGAGGAGCTTCGAACTGCAATTAAAGAAGTATGGACTCACGAAATCTCAAAGGATTATTGCCATTCTTTCGCAGCTTCAATGCCTAAACGACTAGCTCTGGTTATAGCTAACAAAGGTGGATCTACTAAATATTAGTAACTTTTATTCAACCTATAATGGAATTATATATTATATATTCAGTGTTTAATTAATGATTTGTTTAGAAACATGTTGCTGAATGATAATAATACCCAGAAATAAAGATTTTTTGTGGAATTCCTTAGGTGGTCTTAAACTATAGGCTGTATATACTACGGGGTTGCCCAAAAATAACGCCTCGGAAAATTAAAAGATTTTGATTTCAACTTCAATGATAGGTATGTAGGGTGATACTTGTTTCGTTCAGAATGCGTTGCACAGAACTTCGGTTTATTTCAACATCAGCAGCAGCTTTACTCTGACTTTTAAGTGGACTTGTTTCAAATACCGAGAGTGTTAAAATAGAGTTTTCGTCATCCATTGCTAATTTTGGCCTGCCACTTCACCCGCATTTCCAGTTAATTCTTTAAATTTATTAACTACTAGTCTGCAAACAGTTTTTGAACAACTGAATGATCAGGATGACGGATTTTAGAAATATTAACTGCTTTTCTTTATAGTGCATATCCATCGCCAACAATTAATATTCTATTTCGTCTTTACTTAAGGGCATTTTTACAGTGTAAAATAAATAACTACTGAATCAATAACAGCTGAATAACTACTGAATTTATTACAAAACATTGTTATTTCTGATAGCGAAATCATTAACTGAATTTATTTGAATTTACATTTTTTACAGAACATAGGTAGTTATTTTTAAAATAATTACAATCTACGGCGTTACTTTGGGGCAACCCTGTTTATATATATTAATCTAATAATTTAGATCTTTCGTTTCAAAGTGTATTAAATGATATCGTTACTGACATTGTTTATTAATAATTACCTTTTCAGCTATTATTAGATCCTATGATTCTCAGTGTTATGTACGTTTGGTGTCAATTGAATAAAGATACTATCGTTCAATTTTGGTTTGGTACACAATTCAAGGCTATGTATCTTCCTTGGGTTTTGGTCGGATTTAATATGATTATTCGTGGAGGGTGAGTAATCCTTTTTTTACTATCATATATAAATATTCAGATATTTATAATCACTGTACTATCAGTAGCATAATACATATATTTTATAAAATAGATAAACTATTTTGGCGATTAGCTTTTATTAAGGAAATGTTATGCGAAGTTTAGTCTTAAATTTAATCACGTGTGTTCTTATTACATGTGCACATTTAGCGATTTAGTTGAACATTTTCTGTTTATTTAATTATTTAGACGATTATATGTTAAACAGTTGAGAATTTGTAAATCATTGAAAATTTTGATTATAATTATAGAAAAATTAACTGTTATGTTTAGGTATAAACGGCCTATTATACAACATTTTTTATATACGGTTTTATTAAATTTTATGTATAAATCATTTGTTTTTTATTTTTAGGGGTTTTTCTGAATTACTTGGTATCGTGATTGGGCACCTCTATTTCTTCCTCATGTTCAAATATCCCCAGGAGTTTGGAGGAAGACATTTTATTAATACACCAGAATTTATGTAAGATACTTATGAATTCATGGCTTAATCTCTAAATTATATCATCAATCGATTAACGTTGTCCTTAGGATATCCTTAGAAGCATCCAAACATTAATTGAACATCATTTAGAAATTAATTTATCACTTATATTCGTAAATAATGTGTTTACTATTCCATTCAAGTTTTATACATCCACTCTACATAATATGTGGAGTGGATAATATATTATACTGTATATTTCAATGTGTAGGTTTTTCATGCTTACTAAGATACATTAAAACATTGATTTTTGTGATTTAGACTTTTTATTATCTTCCCTTTTATGTTTTTGATTTCGCATGCTGTTATATTTGTTATACTTTTTTTTCTAATTTAATAAACATTTTAAATTTTCTTAAGTGTTATATTCATGTGGCAGAAGTTTTTACTGAATCTCTTACATATACGTTGTGTTGACTTGGTAGTTGCGTCATCTACTTACATTATTTCTGTCATTAAGTTAATTGTATTCACTATGTTCTGGCCTGTTATATTAACCTTGTTTGCTTTACCGAGCACAATACACATCTCGGTTGTTAACATGTATTATCCTATTTTTAGTAAATTCGTTATTCACTTTTATGGAATTTAGCATTGAAATATCAAACCTACAATGTATATAATTTCAAAGTTTATTAACTTTTCACTTTTATTTCATATACTCATTTACACATTACAGTGTTTCATTTTGTTTTAGTAGCTTTAGATATATTATCACAACATATCGGTTACAATTTAACAATATACCAAGTTATAAAGTTTCAAACACATTATATGCTTTAATTTCTTAAAATCTTATCCAAATGTCAACAGTATTGTGTCCTTTCCTAACTTTGACATTATTATCTGTGGTCACACCAATCAATTCAGCACCTTTTCAATCAACTCTAATCTTAAACTAACTAACCTCGTTGTTCATCCCACTTGTGGCACTGCTGTTTTAAATGTCTTTCTGATATCTAACTCGGACCACAGTTCCATCCTCGCGTCCACGACCTTCTCCCCTTCCCCACAGCCGGTTCACCTCAAAAACGCTTTATGATCTTAGAAAATCCAATCTAGATCGTTTTATTTTTGTGCTTTAAAAAATCATCTGAAATAATTTCTACAGAGACGATAGTCACGTCAATGATAAATGTAAGTATTTTCACCAGACCATTAACCATTCACATCCCCCACCATTCTACCAGCTATAGTTTATACTATAACAATCGACGAAGTCTACTGCAAACTATCTAAACTTAACCCATCCAAGTCAGGCGGTATCGACTCCATACCTACAGCTGTTTATAAAGCCGCGGCCCACATCATCGCTGCACCCACATCTTCAATCTTTCTATAGCTTCTAAAAAATTCCCAGCCTACTGGAAAACTAGTATAATCTTCCAAGTTCCTAAAACTAACAATCCTACTAACAACGACCTCATACCCATTTCCCTTCTCCCTATCCCTTCAAAAATTGTTGAATCCATCGTGTTAAACTGCCCTCCACGATACCATTATCAAAAATTTCGGAGACGCCCAATTTGGTTCCGTGTCTAGCTCCTCCACAACCTGCGCTCTCATTAGACTTCAACACACAATTTTTTAGACGCTTGAAAATGACCAGATTGCAGGTGTTCAACTCCTCATTTAGGACTATCTCGAAAACATTCGATGTCCTGAGTCACGAGACCATTCTCACTCGCTTGGTAGACTCCAACTTTCCTAGCGGCTTTACCAATTGGGTTGCTGACTATCTTGACAATAGAACCCAATTGACTCGTATTTGAAATGCAACCAGCTACCCCGTTTCTGTCACCTCCGGTGTCCCTCAAGATTCAGTCTTAGGGCCCGCTCTTTTTTGCTTAGTCGCAAGTAGCCTTCACACAATCCACAATGACTCCATCATCGTTAAATTCTTTGATAACACAACCCTCTGCGTCCCTATTTATCTCAATAGTAATCGATCTCCATTTTAACATTCTTGACGAACACAACGACATCCTCCTCTTGTCCAAAGATAACAACCTGGACATTAACACAAGCAAGACCAAAACATTTTTTTCGAAAGATCCTCATCTGCTTACTCCTATTAATATTCCCAGCGTTTCTCTTACTAGTAGTACCAAAATATTCGGCGTTATTCTCAGCGACAATGCCAAATTTGACACTCACATTGACTCATCATCTCAACTGCAACCAAGCGAATGTACGCGCTCAGATTACTTTGTCCAGTACTTAACAACTCTTACCTTAAAAAGTTTATTTCGGTCTCCTGCGACCAATCCTTGAATACGCCTATTTTCTGTATTTTTCCACTCCACCTGCAATTTAAACTAGACCGCATTCAAAACAGAGCTCACCGCCTCATATGCGGTTTCTCAATCTTAGACCCTTCGTGCAAATGTGGAACATTCCCTCCTCGGACTCTTCGACTCCAAGCAGCTGACTGTTTGTACAAGAAAATCGTCTTGAACACAGATCACAGACTTCAATTCTTACTACCCCCTTCTACATCCGCACTGGCAAACCAACCCAACCTCATTCTAAAACAAACCGATTTCAAAACTCTTTTTTTGGTAGCACAGCTCGCTACAACAACACTCCCATTACCTAAATGTAAATTCTATCATTATTTTTGTTTACATACGTCTACATACATATATATATATGTATGTACTCGATTCCCATTATGTACATGCCACTTTTTCTAAATAATTAACATTTATTATTATTATTAATCATTTTTACGTTTTAGTCTAATTTTATATTAAGTAAACAATTATTTCACTATAATAAAATAAAATCGTAAAGATTGATCACAATCTAACTTTTTATAATAGAAAATAATTGAAAGTTTGAGAATTTGATGTTTAATTCTATAAAGTATTAATTTTGTTTATTATTATGAAATCGAAGTGAAAATAGTTACTAATAACTGCTAATACTCTGAATTCATTAAACATTTAAATATTAACGCTTACATATTATATTGAAAGTATGTCTCATTGAATTTGCACTACAGTTAACGACTTATATATGTTATACATACTTGTCAGATTTTATTTTCTGTGGTAATTGTATTTATACTAAAGTAAGTAAATGTCACCATGATTAATATAATAAACTATTTTGGGCTAAAGTTACCGATTTAAGACGTATTAATTGTATATTTTATTTAGCTCTCCTTCCTACCTTGCTTATAGGTACCGCCTTCTTCCCAACCAACGTGGTGGAGTGTCCGGCTTCGGGATGCCTCCACGCAGCCAACAACGTAGTTCCCAATCCGATTCCGAATCCACATGGAGAAGAAATTTTCCAGGCCGTGGCCATACGCTAGGAAACAACAACTAGTCCAGTCAGGCTCCCTCCCAATCTTTTCCTCCACTACTTACTTTTTGGTATTCATTTACTTTGTTTTCTCCCTCCTACTCTCGCCTACTGATTTATTCCGTGTATATATTATTATTAATATACAACCAGTAACTTCGTCTGGATCGTCAACATACAATATGTATACATATATCTAAAAATATTATAATTTTATTTATCATGAAACTCGCTTTGAATCAATGGAGTTGACTCTATACCCCTTGTGGGTATTTGCAAGAATTTATCTTATGGTAGTAATTGCAATATTTCCATTCTCCGGTATAATATATTAATGTTATTAATTAAACATTATCCAACGCAGGTATTACAAAAGAGATATAAAAATATGAATTATTTTCGCATAGAACAAACAGCAGCCTTAGTAAATATGTAAAGTAAGTTGCTTTATATTAATTTATGAAATATGTATAACACCTTACCTTTCTAATGAAAACGAAACTATGTTATACTCTTCTTTGATAATTATTTTATACATACCGTCTTTAAACTATGTTCATGTGAAAATAATTTATACTAGTGTTCAGAAACTAGTTTATAACTGCCTACTGACTGAGGTGTTATATGTGACTGATTAATTAGTTGGATTTTCACAATTAGCTCATATATTAATATGTATTGAAAACACTGTCCAAACATCAGAAAGGTATCACTAATATTTCCTTATCATATACCTGTTTTAACTGTAATGCAATTCATTCTGTTTTCTTGTGAAAATGATCTTTCGATACATCTTTGTACATTAAGTTAGTTGTTTGCCTGCTTTTGTATCAATACAGGTTCTTTATTATTATATGTATTGGTAATATTACAATCGTATATTTTATTTCAAAACTTTTTCCGTAAAAAGAAGGGTTGTTTGTATTATATCAATATTGTAATATTTGGTCAAACAGATGAGTAATAACACTACCATCATACTATCATTATGCTGATATGATTATCGATTTTGGCTTGATGTTTATGATAGATTACTATTTTGGTAAGTTTTGTTGTAAAAATATTCGATTTAAATGACCGAATTAAACAACTATTATAGTTGTTTAATTCCGGTTTCTTAAGACTCTTGCACTTATTTATACTAAAATATTCTAAAACTTGCAGCTTAAATGAAATCATGTATATAGCCTCTCTTGTATTGTGTAAAAGTGGAGTGATTAATACTACTAAGTAAATACAGGTTGGAATTATGTAGATTTTAAATCATTATAATTAAATGGCTGATACGTCATGAATAAATTAATCAATATACATATATCTTAATATATATTGTTATACTTTTGTTTTTATACATACAGATCAACTGATATAGGGCAACTTTATGAAGTAACAAATACACTAATAACTACAAATTGCCGAAATGTTTGTCAATGTGCTTTCCAAAGTTTCATATTTTGATATTATTATTAACGATTGTGCTAGTTTTATATTGATTGATTTCTGTTTGTAAGAGTAAATTGTTTGTTGCCACACATAGAATTTGATTCGCTAGTGCTACATATGAATACTGGCATTCATAATCTGGGATGCATTGGTACGTATAAAATAATATGACACAAACCTTTCCATGGGTGAATGACACTTTTTAATCAACATATATTAATTATTTAAATATTTGATATAATGATGCCAAGAATCAGTTTATAGAAGTTTATTCGTTAAATAAATACTTATTCAAACGGGTAATTTCCATATTAAGACATTTTCTGTAAATTGATCCTGCGAGTATATTATATATATACAGTACCTACTTCTGCTAAATTTTCTAGTAATGAGAGATTAAACAGTAATATATTTATTAAAATAATTAGTACCTAGACTTTTTGTAACAAAAGAATTACATTATGAACAAAAATAATTTTGTAAACATTTATTTTGCATTTCCTATCAAAATTGCACAGCGATATTGTGAGTCTAATATCTCCAAAGCAGGAATTACTAACACACATTACAGCTTTTAATTTGTATTTTTGGGTAATAACTAAATTGTTGGGCTCTAATTTTGTTGTTAAATTAACGGATATTCTATTTTTTAAATTAGATAAATGTATTTAAATAAAAACTAGGAAATAATATTTTTATCCCTAAAAATATTATCTATTATATTATTAATATAATAATAGATACAAGTTTGGTAGAGAGTATATGCCTTTTAAAAAACGAAATATCAACAAAAATAACATTTTGTGTTACATAACAGGGGAATGACATATAGATAGAAAATTTAGCGTAGAGGATAAAACTAAGAAATAATTATCATCGTTTGTGCTTTTGTATTAAGAGCTCTCTATATACTCGTTAAGTACCTATTTCCTCATTGTATGTGTGCAAGTTATTTATGTCTTTGTAATGAGTCTTAATGACTGTATAAAATCGGTATTTTATATTATCTGAAGATTTTCTATTTAGATAAAATATTTTCGTTTTATAAAATGGTTTTCTTGATCATAATACATTCCGAAGTATTTTTCAAACCATTTGTGAAAGCAAAGTTTCCATTCTTTTTTTGCATAAAAGCTGTCACTGCTGAGTATGGAATCTGATTCCTAGGAGTGCTTTCTTAACTCTAGGGAAAATGTAAAAATCACAGGGTGCCAGCTATCAGGACTGTAAGGCGGATGAGAATAGTGTAGCTAGCCTGTGTGCTGGGGCATTGTCGTGGTGCAGATTGACTTGGCCCCTCATGATTGCTGCATCAATAATTCCCTAAACCATTTGTAGACTGTTCTTTGTACAGGTGAATGTTTCCCAAATGCTCATGTAAGTCTAGATAACATTCATTGACTTTTAAACCGTATTTATAGTCGTAGTAAATCATGGCTCCAACTGCATTGTGAAATAATGCTGATGAAATAACAATTCAAATTTTAAACCTCATTTAATTTTTTTAAATTTAAATATCCCCGCTTTCCAAAGAGATATTGATTTGATATTTTCAGCACTATCTTAGATCTTTCTATATTTTAATAAAATGCATAGATATTGCATATAGCATTACGGGTTCATATAGATTATATAACTTATTGAACCCCCTCGTATCTTTCGGTTTGATACTCAACTTTAAATTAATGAGCGACAAAAATGTTCATTCCATCGTATTCCTGGCAAAAAGAGTCCTCCTAATCATAGAGTAAAGATCTTTACTTTATGCTCCTATAACGATTACACTTTTGGAAAATGCTCATTGTTTCAACTTTGTTTTAGGTAACTAGAATTAAAAACAACCTTGTGAGCATAAAATATAGCACGTATTTTTTAGAAATCGTTTGTGATTATTAATTTTATCATATTTCATATTTATTGAAGTAGAAATCGTTAATACGGCTTACTAAAGTGTCAATTTATAATACCTGGTTCTTATTTATGGCCGATTTCTTCTGGCATCATTTCATTTATGGAGGAACATCATCGATCATAGCTGAATGCGGTATATAACATTTTATCTTTATACTATAGTTTATCTTTTAAATGTTATATTTACAGTTACACTATAGTATTACTGCTAAGTAATAATGTGTTTTCTTCAAGTTACGATTCGTTCTGTATAAATATGACTGGGGTATACCCAGCTTTAAAAGCTTATCATGAAAGTACACAACTACCTTCCACATTATTATTCATTTTAAAGTCAGATGAAATGATATGAAAAATACTTAAATATATTCATATTATTTAGATTTATGTGCTTAAAACATTTAGTACACTAATAAAAATAGTACACACACATTAAGATCTAGCATTAAAGAGTTTTCTGCGCTGGCTGTTAGTGGCATTGGTAGTCAATTCAAAAATAACTTTAGATGGACAAGTTATTTTTGAGTTACAAGCCAAAGGCCTTAAATAAATATCAGTAGTTGGATAGTATTCTGAGTTTGTTTGGTTCACAACCTAATTAATATATATCATGGCTGAAAGAATAAAAGAAGGTCAATAGATAGGAATCTAGTTTCAAATAATTAGACTGGTTCTCATATAGAATGCCTGTCAAAATGTCACCAAGACCAAGTCATAACATCACCAAAATGAGTCAAAACGTCACCAAATCAAAACATGAAGACAAAATATTTTCAATATAATACTTTAATTCATAGAGTGAAAATATAGAGCCTAACTAAATATTGACTAAGTATATGATTTTAATTTACCAATGGCAATGGCAATAAAATTCTGATTAAAAATGGAGACTATTTATTGAGTCAGCACATAAAAACAAATTTTGATTATTATTGATTTATTTAGATTAATATTTTTATGTACTTTTATATACAAATACTAAATGTACTTATTTTCGTTGTGTACTTATTATATGCAAATTACCATATGTAAATACTAAATGTACTTATTTTTTATTGAAGGATGTAATATATAATGAATTTTATTACCTAATTGTCTTCCTTTACCCAATAAACATACATTTTGTCATAAAAGTAGGTCTCTAGTTCATTTAGAATGTGAAATATAGCCATTTAAATATATTTATTGTGGGCAATGGCGACCATTTTGAATTTTGAGTATAAAAATTGTTTTGCACTCGGCTGGTATATCTTAATGCAGGTCTTATCTACCATATAAAACAATAAATCATCTGATATATCTCAAAACAAGGTTTACTGAGTTTCCACCAGACTACTAAGTTAAGAATAATTAATTCCTAATGTAATCAATTTGAAATCTGATTTCTAATTTTAAACGAAAATGATTTTTAAATTAATGTGTGTTTTTTAATTAAATTGTACCTACTGTTTGTTTTATAATAAATACACATTTTTTAAATTTATACATATTTATATATATATATTCATTTAGATGTCCAACAAATGCTTAAACAATATAACAAATAAGTCCAAATATATTTAGAGTTCAGTCAAAATGCTAAAATATAAATAATATTAATAATCAATTAACAATATTATAATTACTAACTCTTTGAATTATGTACCATTTAAATATTTTATGCATTTACATTTATACATATATTGCACAACCATATGTCACTATGTTATGTAAAGTTTGAATTTTTTAAAACTTTATGGATAGATATACTTATCTATTTTTATGAGAACTAAAAATACTTCATTAATGGATAAAAATATTATTTACAAATCATCGAAAATATTAATTTACTAATATTTAAAGAACAATAATATTATTAATACCTACTAATAAATGTTATTTATTATTATCATAAATATTCATTAGATATATTAAAAAATAATTTTCATGAGGACATAATAGTTTTGTTAGAATATATAAAGTTGAAGTAGGTAGGTATATAAAATGTCAAATGTAATTCAATACGCTGTATAATGCTATAAAATGATAATATTTTATTGACACATAATTCGGTGTTATAAATAATAAAATAATATATACAATAAATCGATTTATACAAAAAATCAGATTTTTTTAATCTGCATTTTTAACAAGAAATGAAATGTCATATGAATTATGAAAAGAAGGAATATAAAAGGAAATGAAATAGATTCATATGAATTTCGGTAAAACATGTCAAATTTTCTTTAATATGAAAAATTATTCTCAAGAGAATGTAGGTATATGTTGATGGTGGTGAGAATATATCAGAATAAACAAAAAATATTACAATAATGACTACAAATAAAATTTTAATATTTTCAGATACCCACCAATTTAATAATACAGATATCTAAAAATTGTGTACATTTAAAATGAAATATTTTTAATATATTCGTATCATATGTCTAGATAAGTATTTAATTTATATAATGTGAAGTTTCTACTTAATGAAAATATAATATGTATTTTGTACCTATGTATTCATTTTCAATAATAAATAATTAAACAATCGATAACAAAATATTGATTTAAAATTCTAATAACTTTATTTTATTATTATTTTATTGTCTATTGTCTTTAATTTTTAATTAATCCATAATCACTAATTAATGTTATATATTTCTTCAAATTATGTATCCTTCACACAAAGCGCTATACATTTTATGAAAAAGAATGATGCATTTATTATTTAAAAAATAATATAATAATATTGTAAAAATCTCAACTAAAAAACACATTTACTTACTCTTTTTAAATCTAAAAGCAATATATTGTATTTTTGCCATATTATATTTATTGTAGTTTCCTTCCTTATAAATCTGCTCATAACTGAATATTTTTATACTGGTGTAATTTGGTTTTATATATCACTGCAAAATAGGATTATTTTGATCATTTTTGCCTACCCATTGATTTATTCAAACATCCTCAGTCAGTTTCCATTAAGCTGTAATCTAATTTCTGAACAATTAAACAAACTCAGTAACCCGTTGCTCCTCTTTTTCTTATATATTTTTCTTTTAGTCAATTTCCCGACTTTGAGGTGCAGCTAACTTTTTTATATTTTCGCTTTCATGTTGTTATGTACACCACGTTTTCAATTATTTCGTCATTTTTATTTAAATAATATAATAGTGTACGAGCAGCATCTTGGGATACTTCTAATTATGTATAATAATCATTAGAAATTTTACAATATTTAGTTTTGTTTAAAGAATTTTTTGCATTTTTTTATGAGTAGGTAGTTGTTCATAGATTATATTTATTCCATATTATTTCCAAAAAGGTATGTTTCAAATACAAATCATGATTATTGTGATATGCTTATATGACTTTTTATCCTGCATAAATGATATTTTATTAATTTTTACTTTACCTTTAAATATTATTAATTAATCTATTACTATGTAAAATAATTGCATTATTCTTAATTAAGTTTTTGACAGCTAACATAGCTTGTTTAGCATTGTTAACATATTAAGTTATAACTTGGTGTAACACCGAAAAGCTATATAGCCGAGTTATATGTATGACTATTTACCACATAGAATATTTTCCCAATAAGATTATACATAGTATGATTATTAATTTATGTTAATGCACAATTTTTTTGTTACAATTTTGTAGTATTCAATATATCACTAAAAAACACTGTTGATTTCGTTAAATTAAAAAAATGCTTATTATTTATATATAAGCCATAATAGAATACGACATGTTTATAGAAAAATCACTTTGTCGTAATATTCATAAACACATACTAACATATAATGCGCTATATATTTTCTTGACGTTTCGAATTTTTATTTGTTAGAGGATATAAATCCTCATAATTGTAGTTAAATAAATCACTGAGCAATCAGAGAAAATATCATATTGTTATTTAAGAAAATTGTCGTTTGATTGTATTTTTCTTCTATTATTTTCTAATTTTAAATTAACTAAGTGAGATATGCGCATACCATGTTACATGGCATTTCTTTCATCACAAGATATCACATGTTGCACATACATTTAATCTTGTTTATATGTTTAGTATTTTTATATTTGAAATATGTTAAGCATATTTGTATTTATGAATTCGTTATTAGCATTTGACGAAATTATATACTAAATATATTGCACATTGTTATGATATGTTGTTATATTTATGAAGTGTATGTACATACATGTTTGTATATTTTATAAGTGTATGCTGCAGCCTCCATATTATGAATCCATATTTCTAACTAAGATTATAAAAGTTCAATGTATTCTATTCGAATCTGATTTTAAAATGTGTCAAATATTTACAATATTTTACATATTATGAAAACTAAAGCTGCATTTGTAAATAAAGACATTTTACAAGTCAAATTTCTTTAGCATTTATTTTATCAGGAAGTAATTAGAAAATAAAACAAACGACGCAACACCACGATTAGCCGAATAAATTGATTTCTCTGTCGAAACATAATTAGTTCAACTAACGCATCTTTACTATAGCTTATGCTGCATAATTTGGCTTATTACTTCTTACTTAATAATTAATATCTTAATAAATCAAGTAATATAAATATATTTATAAAACAAAAACCTATAATCATATTACCACAAATAACATAAATAAATATATATATATATATATGTATATAACATATAGGCAAACTATTATTATGTTATGCCTATTACTTCGACTAAAAGCACAGTAATAACGGCAGAGAATTAAAATGGTATATATTAGTTTTGTATGCTTGGAATAATGTTTTTGTTTATGGAAATGTAAACTTCAATGTTAATGCATATTATTCTTCTACATAGTTATATACATAAAGTAATATCGATTTCTCATTTAATTACGAATCGTGACTGTAGATATATATTTCGTTATTTATATATATACATTTTTTAATTTATATATTTTTAATCTTCATCGGTTGCAAACATAATTAAAGCGTCGAATCCATGGGAAATTTGGTGTCATGAAATATAGATAACTTAATTCTTATATTGTGCTCTCTGATATAAATTAAAATAGAATGGAATAAAATAAAAATTTACGGAAAATTTTTACTACATAATATATTTGCTTTAAATTTCCATTAATGTTATTAATTTAAATTTCTCAAATATTTCGTATTTCTATTCATACTTAAGATTTTTTCTAAATAATTCTACAGTGATATATAAGTGTGTACGGGAGGAATTACATAAATCCAACACTATGGATAAGATATTGATAGTTTTTACAGATTTAATGAATTATATAATTTTCCATTTAGCAAATATACATAGTAAAATATCAGCATGTTGCATATTCTCTCTTTACGGATCGTATCAATGCAGATTGTATTCGTACTGAAAATTCCATTATTTTGTCTATACACTCATGTTATTACACGAGAAATACAAATCCGTAATAGATCAATTTTAAATTATGAATTTTGAACCTAAGAAAGGTTGTTTATAACGATGAACTGTGTACAAACTTGTATAAGGGCATTTTATTAAACTTCCATATATATCTGTATTTCATCACTATACCTAAGTATGTTCTGTAAAACAAATTTAATTCGCATAACTAAATTTGTATTCCTGTATAATATATAAATTATGAGTTATGATTATTTATTGTATACGAGTATTATTGAATAATATATCAACTTTATATAAGGAATGCACATAACAAAAAATCAACTAATCCAAGCATATTAACTCGAGGCATCACCAAGATTATCAAGGTATTATAAGGATTTTGGCTGTAAAACTGCTTTTGCGATATTTTAATATTTCAATAACTTCTGATATGGCGAGCTTTAGGCAAATAGAAGGTTAATTTTTCAATCAAGGTAAAATGTACATAAAATAACTTATCTTTATATTGAAGGGCTGTATATTTCTCAGATTGATCCTGGTTAATGTAGTTCAGTTGAATACTAGTTTTAAAATACAGAATATAAATCCGTGTTTATGACTGGATATCAATCCCAATAAACCTATTTTTTTAAATCTTATAATAGTTTTAAAAATGTTCCTTCTATCATACATAAAAATATTTTATTTCTAAACAGGGAGTTGCTATACTTTACGCATAAATAAGAATATAATTGATTTATGATCAACTTTTGTTTTGAAATATTTTACAGTGGCATTTCAAAAAGGTTAATACAAATTTAATTAACAGTGCATAACGACATTAAAGGCGCATTTTAGTAAGAGGTATATAATATACAAGATTCACTATGGTTTTATGTATACATATATGGTGCACATCAAGGCACATAAAAATGAAATATAAGTACTATGAAAAGTTTTTGATTTACTATATATATAATCTACAACCAGCTTCGACCAGATTTGCGATTCATTTATGAAAATAGCTTACAATTTATTACACATAGGTATAAAATGTATGTAAATTTTTGAAACACTATAAAATATACAAATGTATGTATAATACTATTACGTGTTTCGTAAATGTGTATGTCACTCAATGCATTTCAAAATGTAATTTGCACGGCATTAGACTTATTGTGTCGCTAGATTAATGATATTTTTAAATAAATTGCGTCTTAAGTTTAAAAAATTGTTTTTAGTAAAGTAATTTTCAGAGAAAAGTGTTTTATCAGATAGCAGTTGAGAATATTTGTTGATTGAGTGCACTTAAATATAGACTTTTATTTAGAAATTTTTATAGGGACTTTTACGTAAATTCTTTATAAATATTTTATATGCATTATATACTATTTCTCTATAAATTATTTAACAGATTACATTTTTGGGAATAACATACACAGTTACACTTGTAAATTAAGACTTGTGGAGTTGTAGACATGTGGATTTGTGACTTGTGTATCATGAACACACCGAAACACACCCCTGAGTGCACACACACATACCTATGTACATAAACACATCATTATTGTTTATATAAATATACCTACATTATATATGACTTGTTTAACACTCAGTGAAAGTAAGATTCGTTATTAATTATATAATTTGCAGAAAACCAAAATATACTCCAATAAGTCAAAATACACACACATATATTTAAAAAGACATTTATGAAATAGTCCCAAACAAGTTTACATTATCGAGGTAACAAGTGTATATTGTACTTCAAACCCATGTTTACGTACAAATTTAGGGGAAAACTCCAATTGATGTTATCGATTTTATACGAATAAGATACCTAATACATAAAATAATATATTCTTTTGCCAAACATCAAACGGAACGAAGGATATGTAAAGAAAAAATTCGAAATTACAATGACTCTCACTCAAAGAGTTTGAGTAAATATCCTTCACTGGCCTTTATTTTCTTGATAAGATTGCTCAATATTTTTGCATATGACTTCAACTCAATATATTGAATATATTTCATCACATCAAGTTCTTGTGGTTATATTTTTATAATAGTGTTTCACAACGATGAGTAACTGCATATTAAATACTATCGAATATATATTATTAGAAAGTACTGTCACAAACTTTTCCGTAAATTAGACTTTATAAAAAATATTAATTTCTGAAAGGAGTTGAGCAATATAATGCATAACTAGTTTTAACGGAAATTATATTGACTACATACGAATTTTATGTTAAACATTGGAGGTACATAGCAATGTAATGTAAAATAGCTCACATTTATAACTTCTATAAAACAAATTTATACTTTTTGTTCTAAGTCTATAATATTTGACTATATTATTATTGACCATCTTCCGTATATTTGTAAACAATATTTTTATACAGCTTGCAACTGATTGATATGGACTTTTGGGAATCTTCCTTCGGGCTACAATAAAAAAACTCATCGGTGTTCATCGCAGCTCAATATCAAATAGTTTAGATACACATAATCAAATTTTATTCAATTAAACTAAGGATATTGACTGTATGTATGTATTACAATAATTCAATGCATATAAGGACCACAACATAGAAAATATAGATTTAATGCTAAATATTTATTTTTGTCATATAGAGTTTTATTTAGTCGATTTGTTTGTGGATTTCTCAAATAATAATATTTTTACGTTAAAGTAAAATATACTAAATTATAAAACATAGTAATGCTGAATAATTCAGAAAAGTATAAATATAAAGTTGTGATTACATACTACAATTGTATATTCCTAGCAGTAATAAGAGAGCTACACGCTGTTTTGACCGGTTTCATCAGCAACCCACACCCGTTGTAATTCTGTAAAATACAGAAGCAGCATATTACTAATTTATTACAAATGCATCGTAGAAGATCACATTTACATGCGTCCTGAAGACCAATTTTTATTTGATAATCAAACTAAAAAACTAAAAAACTAAACTTGCAGTTAACTATAAGAAACCTTTTTGCAATAAATTGGTGGTATGCTGCTTTAGTATTTTACCGTATTACGCGGAATGTGGGCTGCTGATGAGACTAAACAAGGTCGAAACAGCGAATTTAGGGACATACTAATAAATATTAATTAGTTGTCCCTGAGCGCGTTGTCCAGTTATCCCAATACTGCTGGTAATTTACAATTTAGTAGTATGAAACCACCATTTGATATTTTAACTTTTATTAAAATATTATTATTTAATATTACTATTTGTTTCTTCTATATTAGAATATTTGTAAAATTAATTATTTCATTTTTATAGTAATTTTACTTATTTAATGATAAAATCTCCCAAATATCTAAATTATATGTAGAACTCAGTAAGTTGAAGCATCAATTTAAATTTATATGTAATAATATATATTAATAAATTATAGTTTCAGGATAAAACTACTGAGCTATATTTAATAGAAATGCAAGTTTGTTTTATCTGGATTGACCTTTCAAACGACATTACGTGTTGATTATAACAAGGATTTTTCTGAATTCAAAACATCCAAACTAGTATATTATATGTCGAAAATCAGGTTTATTTAGATTATTTGACGTATTTACACTCATATATTTATCAGATGCATCTGCGAACATATTATATAATCTAA
Source organism: Invenusta paracnida (assembly GCA_036023295.1). Taxonomy (NCBI): domain Eukaryota; kingdom Metazoa; phylum Platyhelminthes; order Proseriata; family Coelogynoporidae; genus Invenusta; species Invenusta paracnida. Next base: position 6,690 of record JAYRBW010071262.1, on the reverse strand, counting down.
TTAATTGATATAATTGATATGTAATCTGACAGATATCCCTGTTCTGGTTGAATACGTACCTATGCTCACAATTATAAATAATCCTTGAATGAACGAAATTTCTAACGAATTTCTAAATGTATTATTATATTTATAGCTAATGATTGATTAATACTATAAATAGTATGTATTATATTCTAAATTTATTATTATTATTATAATATTGATAAGTAATCATTGATTAGTACTATAGTACCTACGAGTATAGTACTATAAATAGTATGTATTATCTCATTACTTAACAATATTCCAAATATGGATGAGACTTCAATTTATTGTTGTTTGTAGAAGTATATAAAATAAATTAAAATATTAATAAATGCTATTATTTTATTTATATATACTTAATAACTTAACATTATCAAAGTTCATTTGACATATTTTATTGATCCAATTTATCTAATTGTTGGTATACGTTTAGAATATTTCTAAGAATAAAAGTGTATAATTAAATCGTTAATTGTTTTCAATTTGTTTTTAATGTAGCAGAGATTTTTTTGCATATTACAACTTATCAGAATATTAAACAGCGATGAATAAATTATTGTCAGAGCAAATTAAAAGATATTACAGTGTAATTCGTATATTTTAAATTTATGCAGATAAGTTACTTTTTAAAATTATCGATTTCATTAAAGTGTCAAATATGTAATGCAAATATTTTAAACATTATATGAAATCCCTTTTCATCTATATAGCTATACATCAAAATATCTCAATAAAGTACACTGTTAAGAATCTCTTAATTTTAATTATGCATCAACTTTTTTTTTATAAGTCTAATATTTTTCATATTTACTTAGTATTTGCAAACTATGCACAATATTGTTATGATCTGTAAAATTGAGTAGCAAATAAATATATGTACAAAATGTAATATCAAGCTATAGACAACTTAAATAAACGAATACTTCTCTTTTAAGGTTAACATGTTTTCATTTATAAATTTAGGCCAATAAGTATAGTATAACGAACTGATTAAATAGACTAATTAATTGGATATATGAATATTAATTAACGATTTGTTCTTAAAGAAAATAATTTAGTTGCAAACTATAATTAGAAAAATTCGCCTGCTTTAAATGACATAATATCCCTAAACTCACAATAATATTGAATTTTTATACAAATTCTTAAATACAGTTCTCAAAGTTGTCAATGAAAAATTATCTTATATACTTTTTACATGAAAGCACGATTTATAAACTGGTATTTATGTAATTATTATGTAATTCACTTACGCAATATAGAAAATCGACTGTGGTCAAATAAATATAGATTTTAAATAATTTGTTAACTAGTAAAATTGGAATATATCTACATCAGTTCTCACTAAGTTTTGCTATAAATATTTTCGCGTCAAATATCTTTATTATTATTATATTCTGAAAATGTCATAAAAGCATCATTGGAACAGTTAAGGTTTATGCCTATGACGTAGCTTTGCGAAAAAAATATATAATTTTAATTCCCTGAAATTTACAAAATGAAATTCTTCAAAATAGTGAACACCAAAATCAAACTGAAATTGAAATATATTTCAATATAAGTAACATTTATTCACTCTATAGAAAGTCATATAGGGACTAGATATTTGACATGGACGACGCATTATTGATACAATTTAACTAAAAAATAAGGTATATAAATTAGTAGGCATGTTGCAATTATTTTTTAACTAAATGTTGGTATAATTGCAACAGTGCGTCACGCTTGGCTACTACATAGTAATATATATTTACATGTATATTATGATCTGTTTGCATTTAAGTTATTTTAAAGACTGGAATTTATCTATATACACATACACCTAGAAATTTCTTAGATTGTACATGTGTGTGATAATTGTTTGATATAGTGTATATTAGATACCACAGAGTAATAATTAATCTATGTTAGATGCCATAGATTTACTTACGATGAAATTGTTATTAATATGTTTAATAAACATTATTTAAGTAATATTTGTAACAATATTCTACCACAGATTACACTACGTTACACATTACAAAGGTTGAAATAATCTAATTATTTTGAATAAATTCAATATTTACAATTAAATGTTTACTATATATTATTATTATATAGTTTGCATATGTATGTGTATATGTAAGGCCTATTTAACTATTTGATTAGTTCGCTTTAAAATATATAGGTACGCATATAGTGTTCAGGCATAATAATAATTTTTATTTAACATGACTGTGGTTATGTTTTTGCCATAACACAATAAATGATGTAACCTGTGGTTTTGTTTTGTACTTATAAAGTTAATTTATATTAATTTATTATTGTATATAAAAATAAATCCATTTCAATGTGTTTCTACTAGAAAATACGGATGTCTATTGTTTTATTTGAAACAAACACGTAACATAACAATTTATGATAAAATTAGATATAGCATATTTTCCTCCAATAAGAAGTAAAATAATAAAATGTCATAAAACATATTTAATATATTGTTTCTATACTACATTATGGATATCTCACAAGTCAAACATTGCTAAAACACAATCACAAATATGTTCTCGTAATTATTGTTGTAAGGATTCAAACAATTATTTTCAAAAATAAGATTTCACAGTTCAGCTGATGCGTCTTTGAATAATTTATACCTATATAAATAATTGTGAAATTTTGCATACAAATTTTAGATGCTATTTTATATATCTCTAACATGCATACATTGAATTGACCGTCAACTATTATTACTCCTATATATCTAAAATATATTTATTTCTCATTAGTTATTAAATTTATACTGTTATAAAGAAGGAATCCTTAGATTTTTCCCCGAAGTAACCACCAACGAGCATACATTCATAACGAAAATACATTCACTTTAGCAAGTATAAAATACGATATATTTCAATATCAGTGACATTTATTCACTCTATAGCAAGTCATTAGTGTCTAGATATTTGACATACACGACATATTATTGATACAATTTAACCATAAAATAAAGTATTTAATTTAGTAAACGACAATAAAAAAAATTGAATATTAAACAAACATTACATTTAAGCTTTAATGTTTTGCATATATACCTACATTCTACTAAAATGCGAACGTTTTGCGATTTTTCTTTATCTTTTTCCTTTCAATTTTTATGCACATGCTTTAAATATATACTTAAAAGAAATAAATACTACCTTGACATGGCTATATTGATAGGAAATGCAGACGCTCAACTGTTCTAAAAAGGAAAAATTTTAGATATCATATTCTCTTACCCTCAAAACTGCCCATGAACACCACCTACGTCCCAGGTGACACGATTTTCATCTCCCACTGCTTTCAGATAACAACAATAGAACATTACTCAGTCGAACACTACACCACCTTACTTAACTTGAACTCTGTACTTATATTATAAAACGCTATACCTATAGCCATGAAATCCTATAATCATGTCTCCTATTCCAAATTGATTCACTCCTATTACTCCACCTAAATCGTTATGCCAACCATTCCATTAATCCAATTACAGTTCCTTTAATCCACCAGCCCATTATGCCAGCCATTCCAGTAGTCCACCTATAAAGTCCAATTACTCCAGGCAGGGATAGTTGTTTACTTAACTTTAAACTTGGGTTAAGGCTAATGTATTCAAAAATTATTTATTCAAAATGCGTTTTACATGATTAATAATAAAATAACACGAAAAAATTAAAGATAATTGCAGAAAACCTAAGTGTTGTAATGTTAAATGTTGTACTATATATTGTTCTTGTTTGATAAACAACTTTTCCAATTTGTAACTTATAATAAGAGAAATATTATTCGCCACTTACTCAGCCCATTTATTTACGGCAATTAGCGGGCCAAAAATATGCAGTTGGACCAGTGGGACTCTGGGTGGAGTAATGGGATGACTGGTATGATAAGACTGGTGGAGTAGAGGGACTGTAGCTGACTAGTGGGACAGTTGGCGTAATGAGATAGGTTGAGTAGTGAGACAAGAGGAGTGGATTATACCTGCCAAATCTGCATGTTTCACTATTATACCTCCCTTAACTTAAATGCTGTACCTATTTCATAAAACGTTATACCACTGTTATCATGTCCCTTATGTATAATGTGCATGTATATTTATTTATACATATATCTACCATTTGTAAAAACCACTTGTACTTTTTTGGCGTTTGTCAAATAATAAATAAAGCCAATTACTGTTATTATTATTATTATTATTATTATTATTCTTATTATTATTATTATTATTATACTTTTGAACAAGTACCATTATAGTTTTTAATATGCAACGGATACAAAATGAATATATTTAATTGATGTGGATATAAAAATCTCTGCTGATAACTATTTTTATTGCTGGAGCCGGCCTGACGCTGGCTTGACCATGTGGACGGATAATTTTGACTTGTCGAGCCAGCTTGACGCTGGATTGACCGTGTGGACGGGAAATGTTAACTTGTCGAGCCAGCTTGAACTTGTGCTAAACGGGAAGGCTAATAAATGTTGCCCTTTATGTATAATTGCATTAAAAATCTAATTATTTATATGACATTTGAACGTTATTGTGGAAAAAAATGAATCACAAAATTTGTAAATATTATTATTTAAGCAAAGAATTGTAGTGTATTATTTACTTTACAATTCAACGTAAGTAATGACAAAGAAAGAGGTCGATCAGTTTATATCTACTCTTGAAATATTAATAAAATATACAAAAAAACTTGCTAAATCAGACAAATACTCTTATTTGTTGCTTTACTGATAATTTTACTTTTTTAATTTTATCATATTTTCTCATTTTTGTAATATATATATATATACTCAATTAGCTATTGGTGAATTATTAGTTAATAATTATTTTAAAAATATTTGCTCAATGTTATTATGCATATATTTCTTCTTTTGAAAATTAGACTGTTATTTTGAATTAATAAATGTTTCCTTTTAAAGTCAACTAATATACATTTTATACTTTAATATATGCACTGTAGATTTCCAATACGAATACGGGATTAAAATATTCCTAAATGTTTACGTTCATTTAATTGTTATACAAATTTAACACATAATATAAATTCTCAATATATTTCATTCTGATTTGATCCAAAGTTAGGCCTGTTCGATATTTACCTTTTTATTTGAATTTATGGTTAAATTTTACATATCAAAATATGATAATATATACAAGTTATGTAATATTTTTGCTTATTACTGTTTCTATTTTTCTCAGTAATAGTATCATGCAGATATTTAAATAAAGATTTTCGCAACATTTATGGAAAAGATGATTTGGTAAGAAATACATACATTTGTTAAAATGCAAATACAAATACAAACAAACATACCAAATATTTTTGGAAAATTAAAAAATGTACCTCTACAAAATCAGGCATTATTAAAGGATTACATTTTTTGTAAAACCATTTTGTTTTAATAATGAATCAAAACAACCGTTAAACAATTTCAGTCGCTTTACTACTCATATTAAAGTTAACATTTTTATTCAAAATTCTTTTTTTTATTTACACACATTATTACTTAATATTATAATAAAGTAAATTTATACCTTGTATAAAAATACGAACACTTCCATATTTCTTCAAATTTGTTTTTAAATATTAAGTAATAATTTAGCCTTATAAATGTTAAATTAATTAATTTAAAATAATAGTATTTGTTTCTTCTGTTTATTAAAAGTGTTCAACGTAAAATATATTCAATTAAACAATATTATACTTGTAATTTTTTACAAAAATGTTTATTTTACTATATTAGAACTGATGGCTTTTAAAATTGTATTTCACATTTGATAACTTTGTAAAGTAACGTTTAGAAGTAATAATTCTAGGTCAAAGTTTTCAATATAACAATCTCTAATGAAAATAAATAATTATATATACCAAAATGGATACAGATATATGTCTTTGTTATAAATTGGTTATATGTAAAGTATTTCGAGTGGTTAAAATTTATCTTATGTTTGGAGTAACGTGTTTTGGCCATGAATGACGGATGACCGGTCCTGCATTCTAATCTCAGCGCGTGTAGAAAGGCCCAAATCAAGACGTTTATCTGTGGAATAACAACAGGAAAATAAAAGACGTTTTGAGGATACCCGGAATGTCTTACTGGAAAAAATGTAAAGAATAAAGTTTAATGCAAAGTTAACTTGATAAAGATATTCGCACAGTTGTCTCGACAAGAGAATTTCATCGGATATTTCCATATTTTTTGCAAAACAAATTTTTATATACGTTTGGATCAGATAGAGGGGCAAGTTACAGAGAACAAAAACAAATGACACAAGAAGGAGAGTTCGCGTTATGGCGATCGATATTTCTTGTCGGGTTCGCCTGGATATTTCCTTGCGTTCCATAATTTTGGCTCCATTTACTTGTACTTCAGGTTGGTATCCAAGGCGACTAGTAAATCGGGAGCTACTTCTACTTGAAGTCATCATGGACTCATGGGTTGAAGGTCGCGATGATGTTTGAAGATTTGCTGACTTCTTCACTGCTTTAGCTATACAAAAGTTGAGCAAACAGATAATTATGTATGGTAAGATGAAAGTAATAATGGTCTCCATGTAACTGACGACAGTTATGAGGCTATCACTGAAATCGGACATCCGGTGTGTGCAGCTATCGTGAGCATACACAGCGATGTAAA
>JAYRBW010071251.1:0-26530 GCA_036023295.1 Invenusta paracnida | reverse complement strand
AATACACTATAATTTATACTAATAATTGAATGTAAATATGTAATTGTATTTTCGTTACATAAATCATTATTATATTTAGTGTCATCGAATTTTCAGCAAAAAAAATTGTTCTCGAATTTTATTTTTAATGTAATTTATGTACTATAACATGAGATATATACTTCCATATTATTATTGTCATTCGATTATTCAATAGGTTTTTCTAAGAATGTTTGAATTTAAACTTTTTAGAATTATTATTTTTAATAATAATAATTTTATACATGTTGCATATTGTTGAAAAATTCATACTATTCATGAACTATATCATTAGAGAATTTAAATTTATCATTCATCAACAGTTTAAGGATGATATGCCTATGGCATTATATACATTTGTGAATATGTATTACATATTGTTGACACAGTCTCAACTACACAGTCTCTTGCTTCATATGTTCAAAATTAACAACCTCCAAATACTCAGCTAGAGAGGTTCAACATGTTCTCAATGATACCATGGATGAAGTCACAGCAAACCCTATACCTAATGCTATTAACACCTTTGATCAAGAACTGCCCAACACAGAACTTGTACCAGAAACCCCCATCAACAACATCACTGGTGAATATGTGACTAGATTGGGTCGGGTCAGCAGGAGGCCATAATGATTCTCACCTACCTAGTATGAAAGACTGTCATGATGTAACTCTTTAGATACAAGTTATACTTCATTATTATAAGTCTTTATACTAGTACAAGCCATTAGGTTTATACTTTATTAGTCTTGCTTTATTCCTATATATTGATTTATTGTAAACTCTGTTCACATTGCTAGTTTATATTTACTTCTGTGCATTTAATATGCTGTTTCACAGTATACATTTACTTACTGTATTCTTGATTAAATAAAAGCCTATTTAGGAAATTATCTTCTTATTTTGGTCATGACACTATGCTTGTGGCATTATATAAATTTGTGAATATGTATTACAAACTGTTTACCAATAGAATATTAATACTGTTTACTATGGTCAAAAGTTTAATTTGCAAACTGTATATATTGTTAAAGAACAGTAAAATAAATTCATTGAAAATTTTAATATCATAAAATTTGCCAACCAAATGGATATATCTTTTTGACAAATGCTGATACAACAAATTTAAAGTATGAAATAGTATTCACTAACCACACATACCATTATCCAATAAACATTTTAAGCATTTTTATTAGAAACCAACTGATTTTCAAATTTGCCAATTGTGCATACCATTGACAAATTTTAAAGCAATTCATTTTCTAATTTAAAATACTCAATATAATAATTCGTCTATGGTAGCTTTTGACTATGTAAACATATTTCACACTTCAAATGTTTTGTATCAGCATTTGTACATAAGGTTAGCTAGTTTGAAAGTTTTTAAATTGTTGAAATACTCAATATTTATTTGTCTATTTAGTAAGATGATTTACAAATATGGAAACATATTTCAGTTGAAATATTTTATAGAATTTGTCATGCCAATCGTATGGTGTACAGTATGATTAGTAAATTTAAAAGCCAGTTCTGTTTAAATTAAAATGTTTAAAATAAAACTATTCACCAAAGGTATGGGCAGTTGGCAATTTTAAAAGTTTGGTCTCATAAATGTGATAAATAGAAATTGATTTGTTTTTCTATTCTCCAACAGTTTACATATTTGAAGGTATACTTTTCTTATTTGGCAATGGTATATTGTATATTGTTTGTGAACAGTATGGTGTTGCATGTATTCATCAATGGTACATACTATTTTTAAACTACATACAGTTTTTTAATGGTTTAATATTGCCAATGGTATGTACATATGGTTTGTGAAAGGTATTAATTTGCTAATGTTGATTTTTAAATGAATATGCATTTTCAGATTGAAAATTTGTTTGTATATTCTTTATCTACACTTATTTTTATATGTTTAGCTTGTAGAATACAGTTATAGTAAATCTTTGCATTTATTTCAATAGATGATTTAAAATTTGTTTAAATCTACTATATTTACATTGAATTTATATGTATAAAATGAGGGTCAAATGGTATCAGACTGTATAAATAAATATGTATACTGTCTTATTGTATATTTTTGTAAAGTATCATTAGAGAATTGTTGGACTAAGCCTAAGATATGTCACACTCACAGAAATAATCACATTTTATTTATCTGATTATTTAAAAAATTAAAGTTTATGATTACAACAGTATATGGCATAAAATATATTATAAATCATTTGTAAAATCAAAAATAATTGTATTTTAATCAAATAATAAGTATATATTATAAAAGTATTATAATTAAAGGATCAAATTAAAAGTATAAGAATTATCATCTACTTAGATATATATATTTATAATATATATTCTTTGCTTGTCTGTGATCTTTAAGACCAGACCATATACAGGTCAACTAATAAATAATTTCTTTAATTCAGTAAAATATCAGTAGAAATTATTTGATTTAACTGACTTATTTAATCATAATTTGGACAAGTTTCAGAGGAGTATATAATGTCTAATTTCAAATTTAATCCAAATATTGCAAAATATTTAGTTTGTACTAATAATAGTTATTAGTTTTCTTTACTATTTAAAAATAAGTTTTTAATATTTCCAGATACATTTATTGTTATGTTATCTAAACAAAGTATAAATGTTTTTCTATTTCATCTAGATTAAATCCAATTTAATCTTATTAAATCAGTAAATGTAAATGTAAATCCGTTTTCTGTCTGGTTTGCAGAATATATTATCTACAAAACCCTGTGGATTTAAATTAATTATGCTTTGCTAGTATCAAGTGATTCATTGTTGTTGTTTTTTCATGCAAATTCTAAAATTAACTCAATTTATGTACCTACTCCACATTCAAAAGTTCACAAATTCCAAAAAGAAACTGGTTATGTTAAAATATACTTAAATGTATTTTTATAAACTGTGGCAAAGGAATTCTTTTATTCATTCTCAATTAAATCATCTCTTCACATAATGCAGCCCCTTCTGGGAATAATGGCTGGGTTAGCTATGAGAGGTTTATCCCAATCAACCATGCAGATAAAATCCAACATTGCTATATAGAATTCTGTTGTGTCTTTATGATGTTTGTACCATAATTTGTCTAATATTTCCCCAGTTTGGGCAGATGCTGAGTAAATATTCTGAATCTTTTATGATGTAGATTCTACAATCTTGGCAATAAGTGTCCTGCATTTTGCCTGCTTAAGAGTCAATCCTGTGTGAAAAAATCATCTCTGAATATTTGTACTCCAATAAAGTGATAATTTAGTTCTATAAACTGATTTGCAGAATATATTCTTCACAAGAACCCTGATTTAAGAATTTTATAAATCAATAATTAGTATTATAATTGTTGTTACTTCTACAAAAGTCTGCCCAGCACGTTTAAAGAGTAGAGTAGAATTATGTATTATTACAACTTACACATATTTTAATGCATCATAAATAGTACTAGTTAGAATAATTACTACTAGAAGTTTAAGAAAAAATTAAACTTCTAGTTTTAGAAAGAAATTGCTACTATTGAAATCTTTTTATCTTGACTAAGTTTATTGTGTTCAATTTATAAATATGTTTTATAAAAAATATATATGCAACACCTATTTCATTATGGCAATCAACATTTTGTTTCAAATATCAAACATATTTGTAATATTGACACAAGTATTACAACCTAAATTAATTTGACGATTTTAAAATCAAGTAAATTGCAAACATTTATTTAGCATACTTTTTATACATTGTCAAGGCTGTAGCCTATTTATCAAATTATTGTGCAATTTGCTTTTTAAAGTGATAGCATATTTGTAGAAGTGTTGAAATTTACTCTGAAAAAGTGTAAAACAAATTAATAAACATAATTAGTTTTTGTATATTTGGAAAAAATATTTTTTTCTACATTTTTGTAGTCTTTATTAGAATTATGTTACACAACTTTTTCCATTATTTTAGATTTTATAAATGTATAACTTAAAGAACATTTTACCAATATAATTATGCTTTTAATATAGTTCTGCATGAAGTAATGTATCAATTAGATGTCATTATAGAAATTGTAGTTTTTAATTTGAGTCCAAATTTTTCAATAGTAAGTATGTGTATTTTCTCATGAGTAAGAATATAGAAATCATTCAAAACTTAATAATTTCGTATTGTTTGCAATGATAGTTTGGAGTTTTTATACATTACAATTTGTAACAGTACAAAGCTTGAATGTTGTAAATCAATCAAAGCTATTTTGATAAACATCTTTATTGTGTGCTTCATTTTTATATACTAAAAATCGTTGAAATATTTTTTGATCAATATGATAGCACATATGTAAGTTTTCTATTAATATCACTTAAAACATATATTGCTTTTAATATGTACCTGTAAGCTATGGATTAAATTGAAGACTTTTTCATTCATAGGTATATCTCTAAATGTTTTAATATTTGAAAAAATAATACATTTACATATTGATATGGTTTAATGTACTTATTTAAATACATCTATATGTTTCAGATTAACATAAGGTTTTGGATACTGTTTTTTTTCAACCAATACAATGACAACTAGGAGTTTCTTTGCTTTTACAAGTCTCCTGCTATTAAGCCTATGCTGTATTCTAACAAGACAGCTGGTGCTAGCCCAAGAAAAGGTTGCTACACGAAAATTAATTGATATACCCGTGTTCAATTTCACAGTTATGAGTAAATCGAATAAAACTTTAAATGTCGCCGAAGTTGTAAATGTATTTGATGGCAAGAAGGAGACACGTATGAATGTCTACACAGACAGATTAGAAATTCTGGTAGACTTGCAGAAAGAATTTGAGATCGATAGTATTACAATCTTATGTAAGTTGTTTATTTGGTATATGTCTGTATATTATAGATACATGTGTAAGTTGAATGTTGATTATACTGTTCTTATTACATTATTTTTCCTCAATATATGTTAACCAACAGCGGACAATGTAGACTCAAATATGACAATTGGTGTTGGATTTCGAACCTTCGACTCACAAGTTTTCTATCCCTGTACTAACTCAATCAAATATATTTGTCGTCCTCAGTGTAACCACGCGATTGTTGCACGCTTTATCTACTGGACAATTAAACGAGATATTAGCGGCTGGTTCCCCGCTTATGAGTTTATGGTCAAGGGATATAAGGTTAAACCGGGGTGTAAGTTAAATACAACTTGTTTAAAATCTGTAGACATTGTATTTTTTATAATGTTTTTAAAAAATAATGTAAAGCTAGCTTTTTGCTTTTTGCTTATTGTACATTACTTTTTAAAATTATTTTAGCTTCAGCAGAGGATCTTGCTTATCGACGGCCAGTCTGGCCTGTGAATTGTACCAGGAAAGCCGGGCTTGTAGTTGGTGGAGTGGGAGAAGGTCAAGCCAGTCTTAATGGCGAGCCCTTCCGTGTGGTCCTCAATGGCGAATACAGCATTCTGAGGATTGCTTTCAAAGCTGCTAAAGATGCTAAAATTCGTGAGTTTATCTGTCTACATTTTAAAGTGCTTTTAGTATATGTCATATCGACTGACTTCAATGTTATATTTTTTTAATTAGGTTATTTTGTTTAACATTGTACTCCACATTTAATATAAAAACGTATTTCTTATTAAACATTCTAAACTGAGCTTATTGTTTTAATGTTCATGTATGTACATACTAAATAAATAAATAGAATGAGTTGAAAATATAGAGGATTATATAGACATTATTTATAGAATTTAATAATTATGAATCTTTTGTTTTTTCCTCATCTTCTTTGCCCTTAGAAATATCTCTGAATGGAAGGTTAGAAGGAGCAGAAAGAAATGTTTCCCTGTCATTGTCATCATGTCAGTTGGACACAGAGGGGATCTACATGTGCGCGATGCCCGAGGCTGTGGTCTCATTTTCCTCCATCAAGGTTACTGTTATCACCGAAGACCTTTCTCTTGTTCGAGTCTACGGAGAACCGAGTAATTGATTATATTGATTATAACGATTAGCTATATAAAAAAATAATGCGTATAATTATATTTCAGCTTATTAAAATTATTGTTAGATTTCATATAAAATATTGAATCATGTTATTTATTGTTATTAATAAGTACATCTCAGGTAGTAATTCCAATCTTGAGTTCGTGACAGCAGCGTCCAGTAATAGATTAAGAATTATTTCATTATTTTTGTGCTTTTTTTAGTGTAATTCAAAACCATTTGCTATTTTATTAATAATGGATACATTACTAATTATAAATAATAAGCAAGAAAGGTCATACGAAGAAACATTTTTTCAGCAATTTTATCATGAAGGATTATCATTAATTTTATCATATATAATCCACTTATGAACATTTGAAAAATCTTCATAGCATTTTAAAACAGTTTAAAACCGCCCATTTCACCATTTTTTCAATGCTTTACATTTTTTGTGATAGTCAGTCTAGTACAACTGATGAAACCATAAAAACGGGGAAATTATGGTGCTCAGTATATTTCTTCTTTTCTAATGTTGTCAATCAAATTTGAAATCTATAACCGTTTTCTGTTTCTAAGCTCATAATAAAAAATAATGTTATAGTATTTTTTCCTGTTATTTAAAATTTGATATTTTTGAAATTGTTTTCATATATCTGCATCGATTTAAATTTAATTAATTGTTATTAGTTAACAATATTATGTTATGTTACTTATATTTATGGTTTGGCCATTTATAACATTAATGTTCTTCTTCATCTAGTCTACTACCCAGTGGTGGAATCAAAGATAAAGAAAACAGCAGATCGAATCCGTCTGCGATTTACTGAGGACCTCTGCGACACGACAGTCCACTCGAACTGCAATCGATCGGGTGTGACCTACACCTGCCAGGATCTCCGACTCTATCGACTATCCAATGAAAAGGGACAACTAGATGATCTGATTGTGTCGGGGGGCAAGTTGGCAGAGGTTTGGAGTAGGGCCAAAAAGATTGTGGACTTCAAACTGTCAGCACCAGAGGGCATGCCAGCTTCTGGAAGCAGACCTAGGAATAAGGTCGAGATTAGCATGCCTAGAAGTAAGGAAATGGCTTGAATTTGAAGAAAATCAAATTTATATTGATATAGAATTTAAATAAATTTTTAAAAATTTTATAAAAAGTCATTGGCTAGATATGCGAACGAAATTTTGCTGAATGTCTAACCGCTGCAACAGAATTGCTATTTCAATAAAAGAAAGCTTTATTTTTAATCAATTATAATGCAATAAAGTGGCATATCTCTATTACAATGTGTACAAATGTTATATTTGGCTGTTAAACAGATGCTATATTATGGGTATAGTATACTACTGCAGCACAGTAGTTTACTATATGTACTTCTGTATACATAGTATATAGTATGGGTATAGCATATTTACACATAGGCTTTAGCAATAATTAATTATATTTATAAGTATTATTATAGTAGATATATAGATAATTATAGCGTCTCCTTTGCTGCATTCCATTTCAGGTTACGAATACATTGGAACCTACAAGTGCATCTGTTACGTCGATGATCCTACAAAACGGACAGTGTCTTCTTCGGTGCTCACAGTTTCTGCCGAGGATATTGTCAATGGTAAGTACTTAATCTTTTAGCTAAAAAATGTTCTGTATTTCATATAATATATAAATATTGCAAATGTGATTATACTATCTTATCTGCTGTTTTGTCTATTGAAGATAATATTTGGATTGATGTTGCCGCTTAAATTTAACTTTTGGTTTATAATAATATAACATAAACTTCATAATGATATATTCTCCTATATATTATAAATATTTATATTCTGTAATGCAAGAATGACGCCGTGCTACGCTCATATATGAATTTAAAGCACATATATTGTTACCCGTTTAATACCAATTTGATTTGTTTTATATATTATAATTATTATTATTGTGTTATTACTTGATTTATTAACATTATATTTTGATATCTCTCTTCTTCATTCTTTCTTGTGAGCAGGACTGGCTGAAAGACTGGCCTACTCCTTTCAACCGGGCTTTCCTGGGGCTTTGACAACTCCGATTAAGAACAACTTGATCCTCTTGCCTGACACACCTCCTAGCTCATACTTTGAGTTCAACATGACATACTTTTCTCTCTTAAAAACTGTCGGGATAAGCATGTTGACTTACGAGAATGGAAAACGGGCTAATAACACACAACTGGTGCGTAAACGCTCCTCTTCATTGATTTCCTCATAATATCTTGCTTGTTCTTAACTGTACTATTTAATATTGTCTACGATATCATCATAATCTGACATTTTATAGATGCATAATTACTGTCTAGTTAGTACGAGTGATTTCATTATCGACTGTTTATGTATATTATTTTTTCGTCCGCTTTCTCGGAATAGCTCTCGCAAACGCCTGTAAAGGTGAAGGCATTTCCCTCACTGAAGGAATCCTGGTCAATTTCCATGTTCAAGTGTTTTATGCAATCTCACCCTGACCCCAGAGATGGTAATATAACCGTGATTTGGACTGAGCCAAATCTCAATCGGAAAACATTTGACGTCCTACACATGCTTAGTAGGTTAATTACATACTTTTTCTAAATTTACGGTCTATCAGTACAGTTTTTATAATACACTATTTTAATGTATTGTTTTGAAATTTTTTCTTTGCAGCAGTCATAATGCTAGAACCACCAGGTTAAGTATTTTATATAGTATAAAAATAATGCTTATTTCCTGATTTACAATATGCAATTCGTAAGTTTTTTTTATTAATTGCCCAAGTAATAAGCAAACATACAGGAGTTACATGATTCAACATGAAACATTTATTTTTCGCAGTGACGACTTCTCGGTTATACTTCTTCACTGATATTAATTCTGTACTCTGATTTATAGCAGCTTGATTTATTATGTAATTTTAAATAGTTTTTATGACTCCTTGTCAAAATTCATAAATTGTTTGATCTATTTCTATTTAACTATCCTGTTTAACTTTTACAACTAAAATTAAAAGTTTTACATTATAATCACTTTTAATTTAACTTTTTATCGAACATTTAATTAATTGTATTGTAATCTTTTAAAAATTAATTATTGTTTATAGCATAAATACTACCTTGATTAAAATCTTTGGCACATGCTTCTAACTATGAAAACAATAATTGGTTTAATGTTATCATTATAGATATAAAATGTTTAAATTGTAAATTCTCTAATATGATTTATAAACCTAGACTTTAAGATATGAATATATAGTTCCTATAAAAATTACACTGTTTTAAAAGTTTCTTATCTTAAATTAAGACATTTACCAAAATATTTGTAAAGTTTTAATTGTTGGTATTTAAAAAAATAAAATAATCACAATGTATTTAACTTGTGATTATTTTGCTTTTGCTCTCTTTTATTGACATGTGAAGTATCCTTTTAAATTAATTGATTAACTGCTTTTATTTTGGGATTTACGTCTTAAATATTACTATAATACTAGTATTTTAATTGCTGAATTATTTTAATTTTCATGATTGCCTTATAAATTCATTTTCGTAATGTTAATAATTCTTAAATTCATTATTTATCATGTTTTAAATTACCTTTTTAAAGTTAACAACTTCATTTATAAAAAAAAGAGTTTCCACTTCGCACTTGTTCTGTAAATGGTAATGGAGTCTTCGTAAGTCTCGGTAATGGATGTATGCACCTACGTGTTCTTTTAAAATCACTGAACTTTACACTAAACCGCCTTTAATCTGTTTTTATTATTAATAAATTATAATATGTACTTTTAGATTTACAACTTCTAGTAGGCCTAGAAGATAGGTCTTTTTAAGCACTATACATTATATTGCTTTCTAATTTAATTACAATTATAACAGTGCTTAGCCCTGAGAATGAACGTGTTGTGGGATGGCTATGGAAGCGTACCAATCAAAACATTGAATTCCGTCTCTTCAGTCGAACGCCTTATGATGCTGTGGTCAATGTCGCTATAAAGGGCTGCGTGGCAGACAAGGTCGTTTCACAGGTCACAATTTCAAGTAAATAATCAGTCAATTATCGCCTGTTATTATTATTGTTAACTTGTATCTTTTTCTATGCATGCGCGCATGAAGTGATTGATATTCAGCTGTTAATAATTTAATTCCTCTACGAAGACACACTTTATTTTGTTTGTATATTCTCTGCACACATCCAAACCAACAGAGGCCAGATGTGTCGAGGGCATCAATACCACGTGTATCGCCTTGGGAGAGGACAAGGGTCAACTGGCGATTATTCGGTTGCCATCGCGACTTAATGATAAGTATACACTGACTCTTGAGAAACCCTTGGATCACAAAACGGTTTTGGCCACAGCGGAAAAAATCAAGGCTGAAAAACTGGGTGAAGTTCTTAAAGGTAAGATTAGGGTATTATGGCTACATTGATTTTTTTCTGTAATATTTATTGTTGAAATGTTTTTCTCTGTTTTTAGATGTTGACTTGGTACCAGAAGTTTGGAGATTGGAAGCTGATAAAAAAGTTATTGTCAGGCTCACTGTTAACACAAAGGTGAGTTGTATGTTTTACCATTTTATCGATGAATATTTTAAGTTAATTTAATCACCAATGATAACATATTTTAGGTGATTAGTATAATTTAAAAAATTGTAATAGTAGAACTCGTAACCGATTTTGTAGCAATGTTTTATTAGCTAGAGTGCTTTTTTGCAGGTGTAACTATTTTGATAGTTTTTGTATTCTTTTGGATTTGTCGTATCTAAATAGGCGGTTGTCGACTTTATCGCATGTGGTGGAGTGGAAGTGAGTGTTGAATTACCTGATGGCACAAAGAAGATGGCTGTTCTAACCCAACCGAGTACGGACATCCGAGTGTCTCCTCCGGCTGATGGGAACACTTTCTCTCTCAAGGTTAAGGTCATTATTTCAAGTGGTGCGGAAATTCTATCAGTGGACAAGATTCTTAAGATCACCAATCCTTGTGAGTATACGATGACATCTCTTAAAATGAATTAGCCAAAAAGAATAATAATGTTATAAACGAATCATTTAAAATAATAAATTTAGATAATGGTGCTAGTATTTAAAAATGTTTTGTTCTAAAAATATTACAAGATAATGTATCAAAAAGTCTCATTAAAAACAACTCATTAAAAACTTGAAATTGCCTCTAAAATCTAGTTTACTCAGAGTTAACTGTTTAGTAACATCTGAGTAACGCAAGAGTTACTACTAACCTGAACAACAGAAAAAAATAAACATTAATAGAAAGATATTGTTTACATATTATTTTGAGTTATTAATAATAAATAAATTAAAAACATATTGTTACAATTTTTAGTATTGATTTGATATAATACGAGTAAGATTTAACGAAAATAATATACTGTTTGTTTTTCGCTTGACAATAATCCATAAAGTTAATACTTTTACGCTTTCAAGTTTTTCAGTGAGTTACCCCGTGGTGTTATTAAAAAAATATGAACTAATACACATTGAATACAATATTTAAATTACTAATAAAAAATGAATCAATTTATTGAGCTGTTATTCATCGAAGATCTTCAAATGTTATACGTATAGGGCGGAAAATTATAATGGAGATGCTAAATAAAGTTTAGGTTAAATCAAAACAAAGTGGATGAAATGTCACTGCAATTTGATGGATGAAAAAAAGCAGGTCGCAATATTATACTAACTTGTTAGCATCTAAAGAATCAATGAAACACTATATCATTTTACAATCGCGATTAGATTAGATTGGATTGATCGCAGATTGATGATAATTACTTTTTAAATTATGATTGACAGATCGCAGAAACGTTTTCAAACTATCAACCTAAGGTTAATCTAATCGGGATTGCATTGATATAATCGCAAATGGATTAATTTTATCATGATTGTATAAATGCATTCGAAAAGATACTGGGATGTTTATAAGGATATATATAAAAATTGGGCTGGCATATATCAAGTAAACCAATTTATTATTCCAACTTGGCTTTGACTATAGGTAGTTTCAATGGTATTGGAAAATCTGTAGCATAAACATAACATTGTGAATTTATATATAATCTTTAATTAGGCAAGATAAAAATTAGTTTTATTTCTTTATTTTGTATTGGAAATTCTCCAATTATATTGGGAAATAAGTGTTATATAAAATTACAATAATATGTTGAATAATATTAATAGTAATAACGTTTTTTATTATCCAAACAGTGCATGTTATTTGCATAAGAAGTGTGCATATTTGACATATATATATTATATATATGTAATTATATTAATAATGCAATTACCAGTCGTGTACAATATGAAAGTATACTGTTTTATATTTAAGTGCAACGTATGATATAATATGCATTAATATATGGCTTCAAATGCTAAGTAGTTAACAAACCGTAGGGTATAATATACCTATCAGATTCATGTTTTAATCCAATCAAAATTGTAAAGTATTTCGATTTGAAAACGGTTGACGACTAGGTGGTTGGAAAAGTCATGTATGTTAAAACGTAGGATAACATTATGACAGGCATAGAATGCTACGGTCACGCGTTTTCCAAGCGCGATTAGACTCTAGCTGTCAATCATTCCCTGAGAAATGTGTGTGCATTTCGAAAGTAGTCGGATTGAAAAATAGGCTTTACATTTGCGATTAGATTGAAACTCTGTCATTATGTAAGTTAACCGATTTTATTGGACAAAAATATAAATAACTGGCGCCATTAAAAATGTCTAAGCGCCGATCAATTTAATCTAATCCGATTATAAAGTGACCTACTTTTTAGATTTTTTATTCAGTGGTGGCTACTATATAGGCAAATGGTCATGCATTTGGCATGGCACCAAGTACAGCTCATCTTCATACACACGAAGTTTTAAATTTTTTATGGATTTTTCTAATCAGTACATCAATTTGACAAGTAGTTTCGAATTTGACCATTTAAATGACATATTCGTTTTTCAAATGTAGAATATAAAAGAGTAAAATCGACAGTTCAATAATACGAATTCAAAGGCCTGATTATGCTAGAGATGACTATTTCTGTTGCAAACATTGAACATCATGTGATTCTCTTATTTCTTAATTAATTGCGGATAAATATGGCAGAGTTAGATATATCATCTCTGGATTGTCAGGTGGGGCATTAGTACTACTTTTCACTACTAAAATACATTGTCAGTTTTTGTATTAGAAGTTTGTACTACAGTTTAAAAAAATGCTACTTTATTATGTAAATGTTACAAAGTAATTTATCTTGTTACTAAAATAAAATACCTGTATATATATTGGCAACACCGGAGTTAAACTAGCTCAAACTTAGCTCCAGAGTTACACTAACTCAAACAAAACTCCTACTTTTTGATTAATACCTGAGTTACACTAACATTAACTCAACACCAAACTTGAAATTGCTCAACGAGCGTCTACTTACATGAATAAGACTTAACCACTTGAAATTCTCTTTTGCTTACTTTTAGATAATCTTCAAATATCTGGAGTAAAACACAAGATCGACAAATACATAAAAATACAATGGAATGAGCTACCGATGGACATTTGGCCCGTGCTCAATGGCTATCAGTTGGATATCTTTGCCCAGACACGGGCGTGTCAGGAGGTCTATCGCCAACACTCCCGTGTCCACGTTAAGCGAGGTTAGTCCTTACAATCTCTTTCTATCCTGTTTCCTTTTTCTTGAATTGTTATCGACATGTAACTAAAGCAATACATATTTGGTTTAATAAGTACGATACAGGTAGGATCATAAATGATACTTATGTACTAGCATTGAATATATTCGTACTTGAGATTTACAAACCACTGTTTTTTTAATTATGTATGCACTGCACAAACTATATTATAATTTGATATCCAATTTGCGTGATAAATATGCGCAGTTATTTATATATTTTCTCGGCTAAAAAACAAATTATACATTTTATTCTGTAATTAAATCTGTCAAAGTTTCAACTTTTAAAAATTTACGTCTGGATTTTACTTACATGTTATTTTAAAATATTAAACATGTAGATACAGAACTAAAATAATCTTCTTATAATTAATTGTACACATTTGATTACTTCAAAAAATATGTAAACCCTCCCCTCCCCCTGGGGTTGTTTCTTAAGTCAATTTGTCAAAATAAGTTTTCGTCTTAAAAATAAATGAACCTTTATGATTTCAATTTAAACTATATTATAAGCAATATGGGCGGATATGTGGGTATATTTTTTGTGAAAATATGAAATAAGATATTTTCCATCGACATAAATTTATGTTACAGCATTTTCTGGAATCGTTTTTCTTATTTCTTGAATACAAATTCTGCTCTATTGGCGAAATATTATATTTTTGCAAATCTTGTAAAACTTGAATAATTAATGTACCTAATGGCAAATCAAAAACCAGCCGCCCTTGCCAACCGTGCGGGCTTAATTGGCGCCTCTGTGTATAGTCATATCATATGCACGTATACTCGTATATGCCGATATTCTATTTTCTTTTAAAAAGTTGTTAATTATTTCAAATGAGTCACATTTAATTATCCTTTTTTTTATTTTTTTAAATTTTTAGTATATTATATTTTGGACCTATAGTATTGCTATTATGATTTTAATTTTAACGAATTAGTTATTGTATTAAGTATATCATACACCAATATTTTATGCGTAGACATTGCCTAATTATATCTATTAATGATAACGCAATTATGTTACAACTCATCTTATTGAATTGAAAAGACGAATATCGTCGCATTATCTCCCACGAATGTAAATGAAATTAGCTTTATTGTTTTCTGACTGTAATTTGCTAGTAATAGTCTAGATAATAATTCAAAGCCTTGTTTTATGTTTTATTACGTATATTTTATATTCTGCTACAAATCACAGTATACTATGTTCACATTAAATTATATTATACTTTTATAAAATTTGTCTACGTGATCCAATACGTAATTTTCATTCATGCTTTATACCTTTTTAACGGTTTATTAGCATGTAATCTTGAACTAAAGATTTTTCTTCGAATAGTATCTAACTGTGTTTTATAAAATTATACTATATAATTATACTATATAATTATACATTATCATAAAATATGCAATATTCTATAAATTTTTATTTTATAGCTTTCATTACATGGAAAAGTACATTTCCTGAAGCATATTAATTTTATATTAGTACATCTAATTTGTTACTTAAACTAATATAGTACTATTCACAATTTTCACAGTATGTGTTATTTAACCAATAATAATAATATTACATTACAGAGACACACAATTCTAAGTCTATATACCTCGCGAAACCATTGTCCTTCCCATTGGGCACTATTATCGATCATTCACTTCGTCTCAGACCTCGATACCTGGATTCCAGCGCTCCCAAGGGCTACTCATATGGAAGCCCAGTTGATACTAACTTCACTACTGGCGTTCAAAGTAATTCATACTCTTTGTTTTTTATTTCTAGTTTCTTGAATTGATAATTGAAAATCAGTAATATGTTTCAAACGTCAAATATTCGTGAAAACTGAAATTATTATTGAAGCCTGAAAACTTCGACATTATTATTGCGTTTCTTTTTTAATTGATAGCTTATAGTAATTATTTTATTTCACATTATTTATAAGTTTGACTTAATCTTTTTATAAGCCTATCACATAACCCTGACATAATATAACAAGGCTATATTATTAACCTTAATGTAATTACTATTTATAAAAATTATTCGGTGGATTTAACTTTTTAAATTTATTACATCTTATTGGAACATTTATTGTTCCTTATTTTCTTCCTCTTGAGTGTTCTACAACCTGTCTAAGGATTAATTTCTATCAAGCTTTTATGCCGGCTAGTACACTAGAGGTTTGAGGTCCAACGCTTAAAGCATTTATTATTGTAAACACTTAGTATAAACATGTTTAATTGAGGTTCACCTTAGAATGACCGTTTACTTCATTAGAATTTCTTTCCTGGTCATTCAGTATGGCGGTACGACTAAATAATCATTTTGTTTGGATTCATTGTTTTTACGATTACTATACTGTGTGTCCTTAGTATAATTATTATTATGATCTGTCCGATGGGTACCCCGCTGCCTTGTTATTCCACAGATGGCGCCGAGGTGTGAAAATTTCCTGTTGCACCTCTTTTTACTTTTGTATTCTATATAATAAGAGTGATTTTAGATTATGGTGTATACTGTATGTGAAGTTATTAGTACTAAGTAATTTAATAACATGTATGTGGACCTATTCTACCATTCTATGCATATTATATATGTATATCTTCATATTTGTTGACTCCGATCCAATGATGGAAACTAAAGAAAAACACGCAATTTCTCTTCGTATCTAAACCGTTTACCGGGTATTGAAGGGTACATGCATGTATATAGGTAGCATGGTATCCTAGAGGTCTGCATAAGAATGTATACATCATGCACTACATACCTCTATGTGTGTATTCTGTACCTATCTACCAGTATTGCGCTGTCTGTCGTGGAAAAATTCTCTGAATACCTGTGTTACATTCCTTATACAGTACGATTCATGCTTTGCGAAGAATTTATACCTTCAAAAGCAATTTTATTTTACCAGTAACCTAGCTACATAATATTGTCGAAGGGTGTCGATTTTTTAAATTAATTTAAAGAAATCCTGCTTTTTGTCTCTTAGTATGTCTGATAATTCCATTTTTATAAAACTCGAAACTGTTGATTGCTATTTCAATTTGATTCTTGAAATTTTCTACTTATTTAATTATTAAGTAGTCTCGGTTGTTTATTCAGAAGAGGGATATATTGTTTCGTGACTACTAATTGATTTGTATTGTAGAATTTTACCTTAGAGCCAAAATATACATTATAACAAAATAAGCGCTATTGATAGTACAGATATAAACAAAATCAAAAACTTTAGAGAGAAAGGCACCAGAGTTGAACAAATGAGAGTTATGAGGAGGAATTTTTTTTGATTTCGTTTATATCTGTACATACATTGTAGCTCAAAGAAATTATTCAAAAATACAATTACTACTTAAATATCTTCGGATGATTTGTTTCAATTGTATATAAGTTGTTGTTATATATATTGTGTAAGTTGAATATATTTTTTATAAATTCTGACATTTTATACTATTTAATTTTGATTTACAGGGTTAGTACCTAGCGTAGATCCACCGTTTAATATCTTGTATAATTATACTGATAAAATTTGTTTTGTATTGTCATTATCATTCTTAACAGTGCATTTGAGTTTGGTTATCATATTAATAATTGGTGTGCTTATCTATCATTCTGTGCTGCTTTCAAATTAGTTATAGTTAAAAAATTGATGACACACTTTTTTCTGATTGATTTGATTTTTAATCTACCCAATATTTTAATTGGTCTTTTTCATTTTGTCTTTCAGGTATAAAAGGTTAAACTGCATGTTATTTTTTTTAACACAAAATTAATAAAGTTCGGTATATACAGATTTTATTTAATTAAAAATTAAATCAAGTTTTGCATACCTTTAATTTGTTTGTTGAAATTTGTTAATGCGTTCGCAATAAGCATATTTAATAGGATTGATTATCTTTTATATTTAACTATTAGAATTGAACTTGTCTTACAATTGTGTAGTTTTTAGTAAGCTTTGATTTATTATCTCTTAGTCAATACCTTTAATGTTAAAAAATATAAGCGTAATATGGAAAGATATATTTTTGTAGTTAAAATATTATACTGATTCCAGTATTTATTTATAACAATGTTTAAGTATAATATTAGATTGGTTTTAATTAATTAATGTAGATCAATGATTTATTTTCAATTAGCGAGTGATTATTGGTTTTATTTAGTAAGTAACATTTTAATAATATCTCAAATTTAATATTAGAATGTTGATTATTGAAGTTAATCAAAAAAATTTTAATAGTTAGGTTATTATACGAGAATTTTTGTTCAAACTGTGTAAATTTTTGGCTATTTTTTAAAGCAACTATAAATTAGTTTTTTATGCACTAATATAAAGTTTAAAAGTATAATTGTTATTCTTTTACACTGTTAATTTAGTACGAATATCGTTTTTAGTTAACATTATTATATTATGTAGACTATGCATGCAAATTTTAAATCAACAAGATTTTACATGTGTATCTATAAAATAGATCTTAATGATAAGCTTTTATACGCATTGGCTATTGTTTATGTAATTAATAACTACTACTTTATTTCATTCGTGCCATGGCCTGCCAAAAACTTTAATTTGATGTGTAATTGACATGGGAGTATACGATTTTTTAAGTGAAAAATAATATGAAAGAAATTGATTGATTATCTTGGAGAAATATGTTTAGCATGTTTATACGAATACTAAAGTTGGAATCGTATTATTATTATATTAAAGTACTGTTTTTTGTAGCCTACGATTTTTTTTTTCCTGTTTATCTTGAAACGGATTAGTTTTATTTAATATCCGAAAATGTATTTCTGTATAAGATTCTTATACCCTATTTTATGTGACTGCTTTTAAAATACTTATTACTCAAAATAGTGTAATGTCATCTTTTTTAAATGCAAAGGGATTTTTATTCAAAATTAGACATTACAAATTGAATAAAAACAATCGAATACTTCTTATCAAAGTTATTCAAAGTGTTTTCATTTCATGCATTATACAGCCCCGGCCACTTCTAACGCCGCCCCCTTAAAAAACGTATTATTGTAATATATTTGTATTTGTATTTTTTTATTTTAATAATTTATTATGTGATATATAATATATTATTAAGAAAAATTTATTTGGATTAATAATATTTATTTTCATAATTTACCTAATGATATCTTTCATATTTTAGTAATTGTGTCTTATATTTCTATTTAGTAATTATTTTATTATATTACTTGCCTTATGTTAAATGCTCTTTTTTATTCCTATCATTTTGTGTCCATCAGAACAAAGCAACGTAGAAATTATCGGAGAAAAGCATGCATCGACTCGTCTTGTACGAGTGTACGCTGGACAAAACATTGACTGCCACTACAAAGATGTCAATTTCGACATTGTAGCCACCGTGAAATTGAAGATCAATGTGATTGTGCACAGGCTCGAAGCTTCAGGGCGAACCACCTTCAATATTACCAATTTGGTCCCTGGCAGAGTTTACAAAATCAAGGTTTGTGTGTTCATTGTTTGTATATCGCATGTTTAAAAAATTAATTTTCATATTTGAAACAGCTTAGATTCTAGACACCAACGTGAATTAAAGTCTACTCCACGCTTTATTTCACGTTTTGGGGCATATTTACTTTAATTTCTAACTGGGAATATTAAACTAACCAGCTAACTAACTACCCAAACAGCAACATTAAGACACATGGTAAGCAAACTGCTATTTACTATGTCTATCGATCATAGAATATGTGCGTGGCGTGCACCATGTGCAGATCTCCTTTCCTCTCCTCCCTTTAACCCCCACCACACCCCTTCAAACATGTGTGCTGCTTTTATTTTTGCCAAAACACGACCACAGGCTAGCCTAGAGTAAATGTACGTACATTCCGTTATATTCCTATATCTACGGTGTATCCATCCTTGCGGGTGGCGCATAAAACTTTGGAACATTTGAACATCTTAAAAATAACATCATTCTAAAATGCGCATTGCTGTATGCTTGACTTTTATTATACTTTATATTTTCCCATCTATGCTATTTTAATTGACACCATAGCTAGAAAATATTTACCTTACCTGATTATTAACATGACATAAAACCAATATAAAATATTAATAAATGCCTCAGATTCTTCTATATAGTTGTCGCAGATTTTTTGGCTTTCATTACCTTGATTGACATTATGTTGTAAGTAGTTTTCAGTCAAATAATTGTCAAATAAAAAAATACGTCTGGTATTGTCTAAAATACTGAAGATCATGAATTATATACTTAATTTGATTTCAATATTTTTTTATATCAATCATTCTAATTTATAAATTGACACTATTGTCTTTCTTGCGCTTTTATTCTGTTGTTAGTAAAAATATCGATTATACCTTTTGTTTGAAAAAGTATGATATAATATTCGATGTATAGCTTATTTATATATTTTCTGAAAAATATAGGGAACATGAGTGTATTACTTTTTAGTTACGTTTGTGCAAGATTATATTTTATAATTCCATACAAAAGTTTTAGTTATAATGTTTCTTTATTACTATTCTTCAGGCGACTGTTATCTATGAAAATGGAAGCGACACACCCTCATCTGAGCTCACCTTTGATACCTATGATGGTAAATTAATGAATAAATTATAAAATAAAGAAGTAATTCCAGGTTACAGAAGATGATTGACTAATTATTGAAAAATTGGTTTATGTTTATAATATTATAAATATTAAATAGAATTTAGTTGTGACCACTTGTAAATATGAATAGCAGTATATATCGCTGTAAGTTGCATTTTAATTTACATAACCATAATTACCGAAAACACAAACTACTGTATCGTATGAAGCTGTTTAAAAATGAAACACTTTTAAACAGTTTCTTCTTAGTTGAGCATTTCAGCACATATTCTACTTATAGCGCACCTATGCTTCGTGAAACTTTAAGAATATGTCCACTATTACAGAATATTTCAAAAGCTAGCATATCATGAAGACTCCCCAATGTCGTACTCATTTTGATAACATTAAATTAGACAATAATATCTGTTGTGAAATTTTGTGTTAATGCCTTAATCGGCTAGTTCTGTAGTATTATTCATCAATAGTACGAAAAACGGTTTAAAAATCATGGGAGACTGTATTATGATGCGTAAGTCAGAAACAAGCTTAAACAGAATCTAAAGTCAAATTTTCAGATAATTACATGTCTGTCGGCATTGTCTGATATTTGTAGATCTTATCTTTCAAGCTAATTTCTCGCCCTTGTACTTTAACATAATATACCTGTGTTACTCGGATACCGCAGATATTCGGGTGACACCGTCGGACACTCTGATTGCTGATCTCGACAAGCCGGTTCAGATCAACTGCTCCGCCCCACTGGGCCCTCTGGGTTCTCCTTTTCACAAGACCCTGGAGTGGCGCATGTCCGACGGGAAGAGTCTTGTTCCCCGCACTAGCTACACGTCTCTAAACGATGGCTCTGTCATGCTCAATATCAAGAAGGTGGAATGGCATCATCAAGGAACCTACCGTTGCTACATCAACCCTGAACAGCCTGGCACCCCGGAGGCTAAGCTCAAGATCTGGGTCAATGGTGAGTGCTTTTCTCTCATTTTTTTATTGGATCTAGTCTAAAAATTTGCCATTTTCAATGAACATTTCAATTGCAATTGTTATGTATTATCGTTTTTTCATTTATAAATGAGCATTCTGATATCGTAGTATTTATTGGTCCTAGCTTGTATTTGGGTATAATGTTTACCTCTAATAATGTCTTAAAATACCTTTTTAATAAAATATTTTCGTTCATTGCAATGTTCCATACTTTTATAATCGAATTATTTTTACTGTATATGCTGAACTCGATGGTTTAAAAATAGAACATTTTAATGATAATTATATTGAGATATACATATATATATATACGTATCAAAGATATACTATTCTATACTTGTGTACAAAGTTCATATGACTTATATTTCAAAATAACTTTTATGTGAATGTCAACTAGAATCTAGTTGACGATCATATCTGATTATTCATTTTTTCGTGTTTATATGTGATAAAAAATACCATATATTATTGTTATTATTTTCATTGTTTAATTGAGTAATATGTTCCCCGTTATTCATAATTTATAAAACAATGTTCTAATTATCTACATTGTTGATTTCTTTCAGTAAAATATAAATAAATTGCTATCTGGTTGTATTATACTGATTGAATTTACTTCATCTAACTAGATAAAAAAACTATTGTAGTTTAGTATGTTATGACATTATGAATTCATGTGCATTACAATATTAGATAACATTTATTTGTTTTTTGTTTTGTTTTGTAAGTATTGAAAGCATTCGTTATTATCGTTGAGAAAAACATTAACTGTTCCATCGGTTAGTTGAGTAGAATATATAATAATTTATATTATACTATGTTCTACGAGCTTATAATAACAATATGTGAAACTTTATATTTGCATATCATGGTAAATATTAGGATAATTTATTGGCATACTGCGATAATTGAGATAATATAAAGTCGTACTCCATAATATTTCAATGTTGATATAGTTCAACTTACTGTTTCTTAATATACGAAAATCTGAATTATCTTGATTGACCATGAATTACATGAGTTAGTAGGAATTTTGAGTTTTAATGTTGAAGCAATTAAATGCAATTATTATTCAACTGCGTAAGGACGATTTTTTAGCGGTACGATTTAATTTTTTCTGTCTGTTTTAAATATTCTTCATGAAATATAAGTTACAATATGCAGCAATAGTAATTGTGAAATTGCTGTTTTGAAGAATATATTATTTTCTGGCTTCTGCATTACTAACAATTTTTGGCAAATCACAACAATATTATTACTAATAGTCGCTCTAGGAAGTATCTGACAGAGGTTGATTCATTCACTTAATCCCGAGTGCAATGTATTGCATTTTAATTTTCACTAAAGTTAGTTACTGTTTTGTGTATACAGTTTATGGTACACTGTATTAAATATGTAATGTGTGTATACACAAAATGGACTGTATGTCACTGACGTATACAATATTTCCACAAGGCGTCGCTCGCGGCCATAGACGGAGCAGAACTGAGCCACAGGAAGCGGGAAAGAAAGCCGTTTTTGTCGAGACGGGAAATATTTTCAAGACTATGACTAATCGTTTTGACAGGGACGAGCAACTATATACTTTGTAAAATTATAAGGGGCCTTAGAGTAGAGTTGACTTGGGGTGAAATTATATTACATATACAGCTAACAATGACTGTTGTTATGCTAAGTCATTATATAGTAGGTGTGCCTCTATAGAACTTTTAGAATTAATGTATTTTGTGCATACATGTTGCACGGGGTGATTATGTCATTCAGTGGGAGTAATCCGTTGTGTAAGGATTGTGTAGTTACTCATTTTAAAATGATTCTCTACATAAAAAACGTATTATTTAGATAACTATTTTGATGGTTTATTTGCTGTATTCTGCACCTGCACGTGCTATTTCAATTGGTTCCTTTTTCATTACAGTCAATAATTTTGCTCTTATTCTATACTGAATCAATTAACTTTGTAGAGGATGTCATAGGGCTTCGTCAGGATATTATCATATTGTAGACTGTATGTCTATTTTTGATCGAGTTACTCGTGCATAATTTAGTGGGTTTTTCTTTTGGCAAGCAGAACTTCGTACTCGTATATTTATTAGTCCATCGTTAATCGATCATTATATAGGGTAAAGGGTGTATAGTCCAGCTTTTTTAGATGAAATTATTATAGAATGTACTTATTTTCAATTTTAAAAGAATGCACACTTATACTGGTGGTTTTTTACAATTTTACAAAAATATTTACAAATACTTGTATTTGTTGTTAGCTAGACTCATATTATATATAGACGATGGTAATTTGGGCATCATTTACATTATAGTTTTAACCTTACGAGATATCTTTATACTATGTTTGCATAATTTTGTGATATATTTAGGTTGGATTGGTTATTATAGAGGTTGTGTTCTTGCTTTCCTTAATTATACCTATACCTACTTCCTTCATTTCAAACTATCGATCGGTGTTTTCATTATTTCCATCAATTGTATTATTTCTACGCTGCTTCAATTGGGAGATGTATGCGTGCACGACGTTCATAACAATTTGCACACTGTAGTCTATTCCAGCGTTTCTCCATTGCTAACGCATTATTACAACGAGGAATTTTTACATATAGATTAGACTACAAACGCACACCCGATGCTTTGACTATGATTGTATAAATTGACAATACCCCATCTCCATAGTAACGCTTTTGTTTATTCCTTTCCTTCTCTCCATCTTTCTCTCTGCACCTCATCCCGCTTGCTTCTCATTAATTTCTATTGTACTCGCCCATCTCATCGTGGAAAAATCCGCATTTTTTATTGTAATTATAAGCAGACAGGTAGTATTGTTTATATATGTATTATTATAACTTATTGTTGGATTGAGTTTCCCTTGTATATGTTTGATGATTCATTTATCCTGTTTGCTATGAAATGTATGGGCGGGTGTATTATGCTATTTCACAATTACGGCTGTCAGGTGCATCTGAGGTAATATTTTTTAGGTCCAGTATGTCATTATGTCCATAATTACTAATGGTTGGTGAAGTTTTCTTTGTCTTCTTTTCTCGTGGAGGTTAAGTGAATCTGGCATTTTTTTCCAAATTAATAAAGATTCATTTTCGTTGATACGCCCATACATTATTCATCGCATAAATTTGTTAGATTCATTTTTTGTAGCCAGTATTTGTTGAACATTTCTAATCGTTACATGAATTTAGTTAGCATTTCAAATTTATTCTGACTAGTAATTGGTTTTATATTTAAAAAAGATTGGATATGTCCTGAATCGAGACTTGTATGTGTAACTAATTAGTGATACGCATTGGTACAAAATTGTCTAAATATGGTATTGTTTTAAATATAACATTAAATAAAATGTTATTTCATGTTTTTTTTTAAGTTTAAAATATTTGTGATGTAAATAACTATACCTCGTCATGCATTGAACTGTTGTTTTGATAATATAAACACGATTCTAACTTTTCGTAAATGGACACATTTTTACCGACATATTAACGATTTAATATGTTATTGTTATTATGTTGTTTTTAGAAATACACTATACTTTAGCCATTTAAAAATAGTTTCGACTAATTTCAACTTATAGCTATACGAATATTCAAGAAAATTATTTTCTAGGTATCACTTTCAGTAGAATTCTGAAATTAAATATTTCTATATTTTTTCAACACGCATTTATGTACTCGTATAACCGCGTCTACCATACTTCTGACTGACCACGCATATAACAATAACCTCATCGTCTTTTTCGCAGGCGTGACTTTGACCTCCACCCGTACTGTGGCTCCCTACAACACTGACGTGAACGTGACCTGCCAGGCACCCAAAGACCAGTCGGTGACCTGGTACCGTCGCTCTGGGAACGTTCTCAGCCTCGTGGAACCCGCCCTGGTCACTGCTTCGACCACCAAAGAAGAGAATATGGCCCGCCTCAACCTCAAGAATGTACAGCTCAAAGACACGGGACTCTACCAATGTCTCACAAACATAACTGGATTTCAACCGGTTGGCAAGAACTTTGAACTCGTTTTGGTTGAAAGTAAGTCAGTTGCAGGTGGCTTTCCGACCGATTAATTTTAACCGAAGTTTTCATGCTTTGAAAGATAACTTATTTAAAATAAATGATTTTATTTAAAATAAATGGAAGCAGAAGCATATAATATATGATGTTAGCATTAGCTGTAATTAGTTTTAAGGAATTTTTATCAAAATACTTTCTGTATAGCTAGAATGAATCAAACTCTTATACGAGTTTTGCCAGTTTTCTGTGTTTTTTCTGTTAGTTTTACTGGTTAAAAATTAAAAAATGTATATTTTAGACAATTTATCATTAAAAAAGTATTTATATTAAAAGTAATGTTAGCTGAATCGATAATATTGAAATTATATTTTAGAAAAAGTACAATTATTACAAGAAAAGAGGTGGAGATAAATAGGAGTAATAACTGTAATAAATGTAAAATTTTAATATTCTAATGTTCTTTTTTAAGGAAAACAATTGATTTTTCGATGTGAGAAATATCATGCTCACCCTGACAAGTATATTCATAAATAAGGCCACTCTTCAATTGAATATTAGTTTTATTTGTAATAGATGATACTTTTACACTATTTTATATGTTAAAATAAGGTAGTATATGTTTCTGTTAATGATAAAACTAATTTCATTTTAAGAGTGGCGTTATTTATAACATATTTGTCAGGGTGATCCTGATATTTTCTACATAGGAAAAAGCAAGCGTCTTTAAAAAAAAGAATATTAGAGTAGTAGGGAAGGTAGATTTCGAGAACAAAGACCCCCCCTTTGTTCCCAAGAACAAAGATCCCCCCCCAAAAAAAAAACATTTTTGCGCCAAATTCAAATTTAAAAATGCGTGGGATTGTGCAGTGTAGCGCCAAATTCAAATTAT
The DNA here is from genome assembly GCA_036023295.1 of Invenusta paracnida. Lineage (NCBI taxonomy): Eukaryota > Metazoa > Platyhelminthes > Proseriata > Coelogynoporidae > Invenusta > Invenusta paracnida. Next base: position 317 of record JAYRBW010071251.1, on the reverse strand, counting down.
TAATTATTTTTATCTATTTAAACATCAATTTTTGCGCCAAATTCAAATTTAAATGTGCGTGGGTTTATGTGGCGCCAAATTCAAATTATTAAATATTTTAATTAAACAAGGAATTATTTTTATCTATTTAAAAAAAAACTCTGCGCCAAATTCAAATTTAAAAGTGCGTCAAGTAAGCCTCAGCCAATGGGACGGCCGGAACAGTATAAAAGAGACGTGTGCGCTCGTTTTCGTTCATATTAAATCGTATTTAAGGGAAAAACTTACTGGAACACCCATATTTAATACTTTTCTATTAATCAGAGGCAAACCATAAT